>BGPR01001839.1:33760-89131 GCA_013235015.1 Araneus ventricosus | reverse complement strand
AGAGAGTGTTTTATGACTGATATAGGGAGATGAGAGAGTGTTTTATGACTGATATAGGCAGAAGAGAGAGTGTTTTAATTCTATTCCTTCCGATAATACCGAAGGATTTATCATCTCAGTTCAAAAGGTAACAAATCCTTTTAAAAATAGCATTTGCCAGGCTCAGGGCCAGACACTGAAAGTGGCAAGCGTACATTTGGAAAACCATATTTTTCGCATGGGCAACTATATGTGGCGTGTTTACGTGTGCCCAGCCCACACAACCTCTACAACCGCGCAAATAACGTGGTATACAAAAGTGTATTAGCATAGATAAACAATTTACATAACTATATTAGCATACATGTACAGTACACTCCTGTGAACCGTCAAATTAAGTATTATAAACCGTCAGAACTTTTACTTCAAATTGCAACGAAACATTTACATTCGTGAATTAAAAAAAATAATAATTCAAATTCTTCGCGCACGAAGTCGCTGGTAACAGCTAGTTGAAAAATAAAATAAACTTCATCGCGAATCGCGAAGTCAATGGGCTTTCTTTGTTAACTAATTTTAATCTGTAGACAAAAATAATTAATTTAACGTGATTTCACCTAGCCTATGTCCGTTCTTGGGTTTGAAGCTACAACTCTGCCAAGTTTCATCGAAATCGGTTTGGTAGTTTGGTCGTGAAAGCTTAACAAACAGACAGACAGACAGACACACTTTCGCATTTATTATATTATTAAGTTTTAAGGATATTTAGCACAAAATTTCCTAGTAATTTTAACAATTAGAAGAGTAGCTGGTTTGGTTTTAGAGAGGGAAGGAAGGGTAGATTTGTAAATGCTTTCAATTTATAAAACTGTTTCCAGCTGAAATAAGGAAAATTCTCTTGGAAAAATTACCAAATATCCAAAAAAAGGATGTAATTCATTTCTCCTTATACAGAAGACTAGCAGTACGCGCACGGCGTTGCCCGTGGAATCAGGACTTCAAAAAGTGGGTGAAAAAAAGTGCACATAATGGCACGAAAAAGTTTTGAAAACAAAAGCAAAAAGTACACATTATTGATATTCCCCCTTAGGCTATGCCCATACATGCAATTATTAATCGGGCAACAGTTTAGTTGCATGTTAAAAGACCATGGGCTCAAGTTAGAGTGCGCATACATGCAACTTTATAGTTCGGCAACTAAACAGTCGTAAAACCACAGCGATCATCTTTTGATTAAAGAATCGCACAACTATCGTAAAGTACATGGGTTTCTACTGGAGAACGCATACATTCAACTAAACAGTTGCTCTGCTCTGTTCATTCAAGGGGTGAAGGTCACAAAGCGAGCTCAGAAACTGGCGCAAAGCTTTATTTAACGGCGTTTTAAAGAAGCGTGCGCTATTCTTAAAATAATTTAGCTCTAAAAATGGCTGAGATTATTAGGATTGATACGGAATTATTGATTGAGTGTATAGAAAGAAGGCGTGCGCTATATTTATTATCAGTTATTACTTTTAAAATAAATAATAAATTTGCATACTTTTAATGATTGTTACTCCATTTTTATTAATAATGCATGTGTTTTATTACATAATTTTAATTAGCTCAATTGGTATTTTCTTAGTTGATATTTCAGATGCTTTGAAATCAGTAGTTTTAATTTTATCCTTTATATTATTTCTCTCTCTTTGTCAACATCCCTTTTTCTCAACTAAGCGATGAATCAGATATCATTGAATAGGACTTTTTAAAAGACTTCAATGAAAACGTAGTCATTTTACGTTTCAAAATTTGAGTGAAAAAAAATTTTGAGTCACAAGAGGAGCTGTCACTTGGGCAAACTTAATCTAACTCATGTGACCTGTGCTATAAACATTTGAAAACTATGAAACATTTTTTTTAACATTTGTTAAATATGAAACATTTATTCACTCAATATGCTTCAATAATAGACAAAATATTTTAATTATAGTGATGTGCGCTTTTTGGAATGGGCTAGTGATATTTAGAATCGTGTCGCATTCTATGTTTTTCGTATTCATTGTGTACTAGCCATCTTCGGCGACTAGCTTGCTCACCGGGAATATAATTTCAATGGAATCTCTTATGCATAATTTAATATACATGGTTCCCTTAACAATTTCAAATTGTGATAGACATTTAATCCATGTTCTTTCGGTAGATTTACACCTGTTCTGTTCGTTGTCTGCATGAACGTCCCTAATAGAGTCAAGTGACTGGTTGTGTCATGCAACATCAAACTGCACATTGTTGGCATCAACTTCACTCTTATTCCTCTTGCAAAATATATATTAGATTTTAACTTTAAAATGGCGGGGCACATTTTACTTCCAGCCTCATATTAACTGGATGAAAATGTGCTGATTAAAACATAGCATTAAACATTAAGATATTGCCTTATCTTTCAACAATGATGGAGAAACACGCAATTAAATGTTTGTTTAAACAATGAAAACGGTTTGAATTGCGTTGCAACAATGAAGAGTATTGTAGTAAATTATGCCAAAAAATATTTTTAAAAATTCATTAAAATTAGAGAAAATATTGTACGGCAACTTAATTGATATCATTGAAAAGGTAATTTTTTGCACTTTCAAGATGGCGTTATGCTGTAATATTTTCGGAAGTTATAAAGGAAAAACGCCAAAATTTCGCTTAATATTTAATTAAAATTCTAATTAAAATTTTTAAAAAGGGCTCCGAGGTGCACATTCCCACCCTCCAAAGTATGTTTGTGCCAAATTTAGTGGCTCTAAGTCCAGTGGTCTGACCTGTAGAGCGCCAAGACACACACACACACATTCTCCTTTATTATCAGTAGAGTAGTAGTCGGCTACTTTACTCTGAAAAAACTGATGTACTTTGATAAATTGTTCCGCGAACTATTTGTAAATTGAATATTGATATCAAATTCGAATTTGGTTAATTTGAAACTGAGGGATCCACAATGAAAATTAGATGTATCCAAAAGTTCGAATTAAGAAAAATTGGGTTTAAAAACAAACACAAGAGATAAAGATTTATTTTAAAGTTTTAATGAATATTACGTAATTAATTAATAAACAGTAAATAATTTCGTTGTATAAAGCAATATTAGTTATTCCAATAAATAAAAAAGTAATTTAAATAAAGAAATATATGTACAGCACCTAGAGTGCAAAAATTGAGTAATTATTTTTTAATTAAATACATAGAACAGAAGCTAAGAGCGAGTTCTTGAGTTAATTATAGGCCTTAAAGATAATTCGCTGGCACTTAAAAGATACGGACGTATTTAACTAACGAAAACAATTCAGAAATGAGCACGATTTCAGTTTTGACCTAAAATTAACCTAATAAATTCGAATTATAGGCTTATGTACAGAACTCGCTTATTACTAGTAATGATCATCAAAGCATTTGATAAAGAAAGAAATCAATGAAAACGAAAGTTCACCATCCAGTCTAATCATTGAACTTCGTGAGCTGAAAATGAATTTGAGAAAAACTAAATTGTATCACTATAAAAAAAATCATTTTGGAGCTCCCAGCGCGTGCGCAGTGCGTGAAAAGACAGCCAGAGCATCCAAAAATGGAGAATCGAAAGAGATTAAAAATCGCATGTATGCGCACCCGTCGCAACTAAACAGTTTAGTCGCCGTGAAATCGCTCGGTGCAGGCAATCCGACTAAAATGTTTAGTTGCGGAAGGAATTGCCTGTATGCGCTTAGCCTTATTTCTCTTTGCGAATGACGTCACCTGCCGCGAAGAAGGTCACGTTGTAACAATGCATTGTGGGATGGTCCGGAGAATCTCTCGCTGTTAAATCGCGTTACGAAAAAACTGTTTGAACCGATCAGGGAAAAATTAATTTTTAAAAAACGAAAAAAGATATTTTAATAGTTCTTGTTTTAAATCGGACATAAACGTGCCATTTGTAGGCTGAAAAAAAATGAAAATTATAGAGATGTTAGAACGTCAGATGCGATAATTTAAAGAAATCTTTATTAAAAATTACCATAAAAGTGACTATTTTTCAAAATTTTTTCAAAATTCAGTAAATTACGTTAGAAATTCAAAACTAACTTCATTAGAACGGAAATCGCATGCTCTTTCCGATGGTGTATATATTTTTATCGTAAACTTATTCGTAACTATTCTATTGAGAAATTAGTGCGAAAAATCAACCAAAACAACACAAAACATTAAATAAAAAAAATTCTAGATTAAAATTTAAAATTTCGGCTTCGAGGTGCATTCAGTCACCATTACGACTACCTGTGTGCCAAATTTCATGGCTGTAAGTGCGATAGATTCGTCTGGACATCGCAGACAAACACACACGCACACAAACATTGCCTTTTCTAAGTATAGATGTGTCTAGACATTTCACGAATCTTTGAAAGCATCTATACTTATAAAAGGCAATGTTTGTGCGTGCGTCTTTGTGTGTGTTTGTCTGCGATGTCCGAGCGAAGCTATCGCACTATGAATGGCACACAAACGTAATGATGATACACTCAGCTTCTAAAATAAACTAGAAATTTTTATTTAATGTTTTACTGTTATTTTTACCCTACTATTCTCAATAGAATAGTTTCAAATAACTGTCGACAAAATAGATACGCCATCTGAAAAACACACATTCCGTTCTAATGAAGTTAGTTTTGAATTTCTAACGCAATTTACTGAATTTTGAGAAATTTTTAAAAAATACCCAGTTTTGGCATCAAGATGCTACTTTTGATTTTAAATTTGTTGCATCCGACTTTCTAATAACACTATTATTTTTTATTTTTTTCAGCTTATAAGTAGAACGGTTGTGTTGGATTTAAAGCAACAACGGTTAAAATATCTTTTCAAGTTTTTTTTAAATTAATTTTTTTCTGGGCGGTTGAGAGTTATTTTTAGGGAGAGAGTTCCTTGCGCGGCACGGCACTTCGGAACGCAGATGGCTATGTGATTGGTTGAAGGGGAGGTGACGTCATAACCTTGAATTGAATGACTGATTATTATTTTCGGCAGTATCTTAATGTATTTATTCGTCTCGCATACTTAGCTTGCAGTATAATAATTTTCACGCTGCAATTTTTTATTATTGTTTATCGTGAAACAAAAAAATAAGCGGGAAAATCAATAATGTGTATCTTTTGTTTTGATTTTGTTTTCAAAACTTTTTCATGTCATTGTGGGCGGTTTTTTTTTCATTTTGTTGAAGTCCTGATTCCACGGGCAACGCCGTGCGCGTACTGCTAGTAACCAATAAAGAAAACATTTTATTTCTTTACCAAGCATTATTCTGTAATTTAGTAAAATGTCATTTACCTTTCCATTAAAGGAATGGTGGAAAAGTATATGGTTTCTTTTTATACGATTGCATTTTCTGATCATTCAGTACTAAATTTATTAATATGTAAATTGTTCTAATTTCATTATAACATTTTTATATCCCGACAGATCCTCAGAAACATACAAGCTTTAAGAATAAATCTGAGGCATTTTTTATAATTTTCTTTCAATACCTATTTTTTAAAATCTCGTTTAATAAAGAATCTTGCTCTCAAATGAACACCGTTCATTAATTAAATTGGGAAAATTTAATTATATAAGCTAGCTAAGTTGTTTGGCAATTAAAAGTTTTACCAGCTACTATAGCTGTTTCGTATACAGTAATAAAAGATTATCTCAAATACGATATAAAAAATAAATTTCGTGTACAGAACATATATTTTTTACTGGAATAGTTGCATATACAAAAAACCTTTAAAAAGGAGTTATAAATAAGAGTCATTTCCAATGCTAAAGCCTTTCTTGTTAAATGTTATTCGTAAACATGTATGTTCCAAAATACAGAACTTCAAAATAAAATAGGTGGCTTGATTTTTTGGCACAAATTAAAATACGGTATTCTGTAACAATGAAAATGTATTCACTTATATGATTAGAGCTGAAAAAGCTAAACATAAGCGTATGAAAGTTAAAACAAATATACTGCTTGAATACTTGTGTTGATGAATTTAGAATAGAATTGCTTAAACACTCAAATCTTACGGTTTTCTTCAGGCTGCCTTAATAATTGGGCTGTAGCCCAGGGGCGCCATAGATTCTAAGGCTCCTACAAATTTGCTATATTAATTTATTTTAATTTTGAACCAAAATTTTTATTAATCATAATTTATATATTTTAAAAATAAAGATATTATTAGGGTTTGTAATTAGTATACCATTTCAAAAAATATTCATACCGAGGCAATCAGTGAGAAAATTCAAAATTACGCGTGCAATAGAAATTTCATCCTATTTTGAAAATGGGCCTATTTGCAAAATTGCAAAATGAGGAGTGTATTCTCCTCATTTATTTTATTAGGTAGTTTTTTTTGTTGAACTATAAGCGATCAAATCTCTAGTTACGGTTCTGATGGGGGGGGGGGGCAAATTACGACTACGGTTGGGTGGATACACGGTTTTGCCGTATCATATACATGTTGATACTGATACTCGTTTGTACCGGATACATTTACTTGATGCTTTTGTATCAGATACGGCCGGTAACCGAAACGGAACTGGGTCGTCGGCAATCGGGTACTGATACGAGTTTGTTTTCAAGTTGCAATGGCTTCGCGTCTTCGGAAGAGGTATTGCTGATGATGTCCAGATGGCTTCAGTTTTGACAGCTATTAGACCGATGGGTGGAAAGGATTTATTGATAAAGTTAGTAAATGGAAAGGCGATTATTCCTGGGCTCGGATTGATATATCGTTAACATCTGGTAGTGACTGGAAATGAAAGTAGGTCATTTGTTGAGGAGGAAAGCTCCAGTTTCGCTCAAAAACTCATTCCGAGCCGTATCCTTTTATTTTATTCAGAACCCGATCAATCTAATTTCTTTATTTCAGATGTTAGCAACGATTCATGGCGGTTATTTCAAAACACTCGGTTTGGGGTTATTTCACCTCCGAATTAACCTGGACCAATGTTTAGAGTTGAGATTTTTAACGCTTTTTCGGTGATTTCCGCTAAAGGGGATAACGAAGCTTCCTTTAATATACACGCCTCCCAAAATTTCCTTAGTGGTCTCATCGAAAGGATTTAAATATCCAATGTTTCTGACGCCTATTAAATGACTGCACCAGAAATAATTCTTGGTGCATTTTTAATGGTGGGATAGGCTGAGACTTCAACAATTTAATGAAAATGATAGTTTTACTCAAATAACCAGCGGTAGGTTACAGAACTCGGGAGGTTATAGTCAATCAACTCAAATAAACTTCAGCATGTAGGAGGTGTGTATTATTTGTACCGATTGAACAAAAGTATTACATTTCAACGATCACCATAAAAACGAAACCTTGCCTATGACCGAAGTATCGCCTTTGCTATTTAAAACAGTGTTGCTAATATATTATTTAACTACATTAAATAAATTTATTTTAATTGTAAAAATACTAATTCAGATTTTTTCTAAAAAAATCACCGCCCACTGAATAGTAATGACCTGAATTCTTTAATTTACCTTATTTCCAAAACTAATTTGGCCGGTTTTTTAACCCAGTTTTTGAGTTTTTTAAAAAAAAGCCTTTCGGTTATAATCGGGACAAAAATTACCGAAAAACTGGCTAATCGAAACAAATATAAAATGATTTTCGGTTTTAACCGGCAGGCTTTTGCCATCCCTAATGAACCCCTCCTAAATATAGTATTTAGGAGGAGTTGTTCTAATTAATGTGCTTTAGTGTATTTTTTAGGAGGGGTTAAAAAATAGAAACAAGAAAGAAATCCGGCTAGTGAAACTTTTTCACTTTAAACGACAAAGGTATTTCAGTGTCTAATATTTACTCAATAATTTTATTAACAAGCCATCATAGTTTAGTTATATTAACGTCCCGTGTAGGGCTATTTTGGGACGCACCTCTGAATTTTGAACCTCTGTCACATGACAAGGACGACATCCGGGCTGGCACCCCCTCTCCAAAGTGCCGCGCCACACACCAACGCGAGGACATTTGGTCCCCTATGCATGATTTTGCGTGCAACAGGCCCAATACACGACGGATCTTCAGTGGAATCGGGTTTCGAACCTGGAACCCTCCGGCCCCAAAGGCCAAGACCTTACCACTAGGCTACCGTGGCCATTTCACAAGTCATCATAAAAGAAATTTTAAAAAAACATTTGCAAAGAAAGCATCCAACGGTTTTTCAATGAAAACTTGGACGTCTCCTCATATGTCATACGTCCTAAGGATAATGATCCTCCATCTGTTGCAAATTGCAATTACGACGATCCTCTGATAAAGTTTTTTAAAAAAAGTTTTTTTTAACTATAAATATTGAATTTTCCATCCTCCTCTATGAAACAAATGCAAACAGCGAAATGAACCACAAACTGCATTAAAAAAAATAACTTTTCCTTTAAGCTTAACAGAATAAATTTATGTTCTTTCTTAAATATCAGTTTGGTGAAACTGGCACTCTTAATAAGAGAGCTGAGTACACTGTCGTCCGTTTTTAACGGAAATGCATTTTGAGCATTGTGCTTTGTATCCACATGATACCAGTTCTTTAAATACATCTGGAATTTCGTCCATACAGTTATGTATCAGTCGTCAGATTTTTTCCATCTCCCATATTTCCGGTAATAGAAATTCAAAATATTTTTCTAGACAATGACAAAGATAAATGCTTTCTGTATAGTTCACTACACGTGGTGAAAAAGTTTATTTTCAGTTGGTGGCATGTGCTCGATGACTGTATTTTTCTTTGACAAATAAAAAACGTCGACAGTCGTTGACAGTGTTTAATTGTGATGTTGCCTTGTATTTCAACAAACTTAAGGACAGTTAGCATTACCGAATCATCTGGAGAACTGTCAGTCAGCAACTCAGCAAAAGTGTTGTTTATGTCAGAAAAATTAATCAAAACTTTACATGTCCTTTTTTTTCCTTATACGACAGAATGACGATCTTCAGGGGTTCCCAACCTTTTTCCCCTCGCGTACCCCTTGAATAGTATTTTTATTTTCGCGTACCCCTTACTGTCATATGCACCCCCCCCACACACACACACACGCACACAACCATCCGTCAATGCAAAAAAGTTTTTATTAATAACGTTAATGGCTTAGATTACCTTAAGAGTCAAATTACTCGAATTTATAACATTTACAAGACTTATTTTTGATTTTACATTTTATTCCATTTTTAAAGTAGCATTAGTTCAACGCTAAAACAAAACCAGTATTGTGTTAATTTCACATTAACTGATAAGGATAGATTAAAATTATTCATTTTGATAATCGACTATTCAAGTGGAAGAAAATTTCAATGCGATCCATGAGCTAGTCTCATGGAGCTGAATTTGATAAAATTGGATTCAAATGAAGACAGATATAGCGTCATGTCTGAAGCTGTGAAAGCCAAATCTACTTTTCACACGAACTTGGAGAAACTAAATTCTGCATGTCTGCTTGCTTCCGCCATTACGAACTTTGAATTCGTGTACCCCCAGGGGTACGCGTACCACAGGTTGGAAACCCCTGATCTAATACAATATTGACATTATTACATATTTCAGGGGACAATTGAGAACATTTATCATGAACAGCAATTATTCGTTGCTGTTTTCGCTGACCAAAGTTAATGCAAAGTTCTTTAATATTTTGCACTTTAGAAAAACAGATGCCATCGAAACACTGACATCTGAATTCACTGTCCATTTGCTGATATGGTCATAACCATTTTCAGATGCATGTCTTACGTGAAGAAGAAGGCGGGCTTTTGCTTCTTCATCTAACATTGGTTACATCTAAGTTTTTTTTATATTTGAAACAAATTTGTTGTCAAGTGTGCAACATTTGTTTCTCCTTCGTACAGTTCCCTTGGAACCTATGTCAATAAGACATGAAATAACTAATTTTTATTCTCATCTATTCGTTAGAAGCCATTGCAGTTTTAAGGGATTTTTGTAGATGGAGTCGCATGACGTCCAGTTCCTCACAGTCGTCGACTATCAGACTTTAAAGAATAAGGTACAAGACCTATCAAATACCACATCAATTTTTGCCACACACAAGAATAAGCTATGAACGTGTATAGCTTAAAGATATCATTTCAATAGTTCATAAATGTTTTTGTTTTCTTCTGAAAAAGTAATTGATCTAGTACTTCAAAGATGGTTTTGGTTCCTGCATTTGTATTGCTCACTCCTTTATTCTAAGTAGCTTTCTAAATAGTTTACCATATCAGCTTTATTTCTAGGCATTATCAGCCTTCCATGATCAGATACGGAAGGTGGAGAAGCTGATTCTCAAGGACTGAAAATGCCTCGATGCTTCTCTCTCGATTTTGAGAAGTTATATATATCTTACAAAAGGATTGTAATCTCTTTCCAGGGCAACTGTTTTTATTTTTGTCTTCGACAAACTTTTTACTCAAGCATCGAAGAAATTATTATTTCTTCTATCATGTACCGTCGACTCGTGACATGCTTCACACACTTTGAGTAAGCTGGGTCGGCGTGGGCAATGAAAAAACGTTCATTTCCAGGTAGGAAAAGTTCAATGTTCTCTTGTGGTTGTTTGAACCCATTTAAGTACTGTAACCTTCTATTCTTTCGAAACTACAATTTTTTTTATTTCCAATGGAAATTGACTCCGTTCAAAGGGGATTTCCTTCCTCATTATGCATTTAAACTTTGCTTAATTGTTTGTGAATTGCTTTCAATGATGTGAACTTTGTACGTAATCCGCTGATCCAATGAAGGAAGCTTTCTCAAATTCTGTTATAATCCTGGAAATATCAGGACCCAATGCCATTCATTTTAGAAGAGCAGCTTCATTTTCTGGAATTCCCTATAGCTCCCTCCTTAGCCTTTAATATTCTTCTTATTTTGCTCATGAAACTGGTCACCAGATATGGTAGAAAAGCAGATACGGCTATATTTCTGGTCCTTTTTCCTCCTATAAACTCTAAGGATGCATGTGTGGCATTTCTCCATGCAATTTCTTTCGCAATTTTGCAATCCTTTGTATGTTCAAGATCTCGAACTTACAAAGATAACCAGCGTGAGTATAGACAGCATCTAAAGTGACATCGAAGGGCATGATCTTCTTTAGTGTGACAAACAGCTTGAACTTTGCAGATCGAACACTGAACACTAGTTGAAGCAATAATGACTCAAGATCCATAACATTATTCCAGTAACTGAAGTGACGAGATCCTGCACTCTACCCTTTTTCGATTCTGTTTTATCTTTAAACACATTGTCGAATATATGTTGACAATATTTATTGTATGTCTGATTTTGAAGGCAATGGAATACCATTAAAGTTATCTCATGAGCATTAGCTCTTGTAATAAGTTAAGATGTCATGTATGATTTAGGTACACCTGCGCCAGTAATATCGGACTGAACAGATGTCTGTGTCCCCTCCCCCCAATTTCACGTAACGGTTTACCGAGTAGATTTAAAACACTCATTCTCAATATGCAAGGCTTTATTCATGACTATAATTTTGTCTTCGCTGTGTGTATTTGGAAAACACCATTGAATCTGTTTCGCTGATATGCATTGATTAGCGGTGTATGGTTATAATTTACCTTATATGTTGCAGCAATGGCTACATTCATTAGATGTGTAGCTTTAGTTTGAACTCATATTTAATTCTGATATTTAGAGCGAGTTATTAACATTTTAATTTGGGGTAGGGCGGACCTTGAAGAAAGGAGACAAAGTAAAAATCGTCACTGAGAATTTGTTTTGAGTAGTAAACATTAAATTTTAGTGATTAAAAAGTATTGAAATGAAATAAAATTTGTAGAATTCAGACTTGGAAAAATAAAATTTCTGAATTACAAGTCTTATCAGTCTCACCTTAGTCAAAATACATTCTCGAAAGCTAAGGAATTGCAAGCCGTTATGTTAAGATCGCCACCGAATGTAATCAAGTATTAGAAATTCCAATCTGATATTTTCTTATCACAGGGATTTGTAAACAACGCATTTGTCTGAACTTTAGTGAATTTTGGAAATACTCTTCACTTGCCAAACACGTGAGGGATTATATGCTCAATGGTAATAATAACCGATTAATTACTAAGAAATATTTAATTATTCATGATCTTTTCTCTTCATATTTATTTATAGTTAATTTAGCTAACAATTCTAATTATATTTGAGGTGGTTTCTATGTAATGCCGACCATAATGCTTGTTTTTACGCTTTTACTCAGAAATTTCGTTTTCCTGTCATAGTTGTATCCTAAAAGTCCTTGTATTGAAAATATTAAGTTAAATTTAAAAGAACTTTATCTTTATGGAGTTTGAAATCCATTTTTGAGTGAGGAATAATGTAATGATATTATTGGAATTTCAAAGCTAAAAATCTGATCGCTGATGAACAAATATTTGACTATATTAAGAAATTCATTGTCTGAGGAGAACTTGGAACCCTATATATTATTCTCTTTTCAAATGGTTATTAAAATTGTTAGATTATTTGGATGCAGATTAATTATTGATAGATTTGAACCGTCATCTAGTGAACTCATAAGTGTGTCAACTTGCCCTTAATGAAATGGACCACATGTAATAAATACACTTCTGTAATTTAAGTTGTTAATCTTTGAAGTAAGAAATATTTAAAAAAAATTGATATAGATAAATAATTTGCTCTTTATTTTCAGTTTGGTTAAAAAAATTCTGAAAATTACAATATAGTTCCAAAATTACAGTATTCCAATACAACTACCAAAATTGTTTAATATTCAATCATAAAACTGTATTTATATGTGGTATTTCTTATTTTCAATAAAATGTATAATACATGTAATACTATAATTAGTAATAAATATAATACATTTTTAGATTAGGAAGAGATTAAATTAAATTATTATTATAATTTATTATTATTATTTAATAATAATATAATAATTAATTTATAATTTATTATTAATTTTTTTATTATATATGTAAGAAATAAAATGAAAAAATATGATGTAAGGAATATGTTGTAAGATGGCACGGTAGATGTGATAGGGCCCCTACTGATTCATGGCAATCATTATTTTCAGACCCAGTCCGCCACTGCTTGAAGGCCTTTCTAACGATTTCGAAGTATCAGTATGATGGTAAGATAATAGGTCGAAATTTCATGGACAATAATTGGTGGGGAAAAAATGTTAATGGTGATAATATAATACGGTGACCTATCTAATAAAAAGAGGCCCGCACCTGAATGATGGCGAAATCTTTCAAAATACACGGGTATTGTTGCTGGGTGCCTATGTCTAGGCTAAGGCCAGATCACGTGACAGATACTGAAAGTGGAAGGCACGAATTTTGTTCGCAGAGAGATTACCTGTTTCTTTTTTCTTTTTGCTTCTAAAACCTTTTATTTCTTTTTAACCTCCAAGATAGGACAAAATCAAGTTTTCTTTTTAACCACTTAACTGAATAGTTTTCTTTGCTATCTAATAAGATGATCCCTCCTGTTTTGGAAAGGGGCTGTCGTTTTCATTCATCTAAGAAGGCATAGGATACTTAAGATGTTTATGGATCCTACATATTTTTTGTGTCAAATTATAAAGCTAATTAATGATTCAATTTTAGTTTATAAGACTAAAATTTCGATAATTCGATGCACGAGTATTCTCGGGCTGTTAAGTTAAGCTGTTAATTGCTTTCAACGAAGTTTTTACCTAGTTTCAGCTCGCCTATTGCAGTAGCTGTAACTTTTTTTCATGCTTGTAGATTCACACGCATCCCAAAAAAAGTTTTATTGTACCACAATTCTTGGATTCAATGCTAGATCTAATGAATGATCAGTTAACGAGCCCTTTGAAAGACGACGCTCGTTATCCGAACTATTTACTGATCCAGCGTTTACCAATCTTTTTTTTACTCCCCTACACTTTGATTAATCTTCTTATGCTTGAGTACCCCCTCACCACCACACACACAACTATTCCTTCGTGCAAAAAAAAATATATATATTAATAATTTTTAGAACTTATGTCAGTTTAAGATTGAACCCCGAATCAATTTAATAACATTGATAGGATTTATTTCCTATTAACAAATGAAAACCTACTTAACCAATTTTATTCCCCACCTAACAAATAAAACCACGTCCTAACAAATGAAAACAGCATCGAAATAATTTCTCATTCTCTTATGATGGAAACTAATAAGTGTTTCTAAAATTGTTTTAAAAAAATTGAACAGGAAGCTTGAACTTGCTTCATGGAATTACGTTTTACGAAATAGGTTAAAATGAAGATGGATATAACCTCATATCTGGAATTGCTTCAGGCTTACTAGATGTTTTTTTATTAATATAGGGGAGAGTGTGTGGAGTAAAACGGAAAACTTTGATTTTGGAGTTAATTCTTCCTTCTAGTGGGTAAATACTGGATTATTCTCCAATAGGGAAGAAAAAAGAATGATCATAGTTTCCATTTTGTTGTTAAATTCACTTCGTCTGTGAAGGTTTATTTGTTTTATGACGTCACCTCTCCAATGTTCGTATAATTTAAAATTATCCTTACTTAAAAATCATTACACTTTTAAAAACCATTTTTAGTCCAGCCTATTAAACGTTTACCAAGGATTTATACCCTATCAAAGAATAAGGATTTACTCCAATAATTGCGCTGTTCTATTTCGGTCTTTTCTATGACCTCTGCACTCGGGGTAAAACGTGGCCCTCGGGAATGAATCTCATCTCGAAGGTCACGGGTAAAACCGGATACTTCTTGTGGGGTAAAACGGAATACTAGGGGAAGCTACGGATAGCCGACCGAATAGGATTTTCTTAGGTTGGGAGATAGTTGGTAGTTTGTGAGGGCCATTCCTATTTGACCTTTGCTTCAAATTATCTGATGAAAAGCATTTCCAACAGTTAGAAGAAAAGAGGAAAAAAATGCTATTTAAAAAAAAAGAAAATTGTTTTCTGTGGACTCAAAAGACAGAAAAAGAAAACCTCAAAGCAATCAAAAATAGAAGAGTATGAAGAACCAATACTGTAAAGTCGGTCTTTTAAAAAATACCTAGATGAGCCCACTAAATCTGCAGTTGAACGGAGAATAAAGACAACTACGTTATGTGAATTATTACTATTCTTAAACTAATCGTCTTTATTCTTAAATTGTCAACTACGATAACTATTGTTAAATCTTAAAACATTTTCATTATTCTTAAATTGTCAACTATTATAACTAATGTTAAATCTTAGAAAATTGTTTTATTCTTAAATTGTCACGCAAAATAAAAAAATATGCTACTTTTCCAATGAAAATCTAGTTCTGTAATTTCCCATAGAGTTAACATGTGTATCCCGTTTTGCCCACTAATGGGGTAGAACGGAATACTTTGACTTTTTCTACAAAAAAATCATTAGTAAAAAAGTTTGATAAACTATCAAACATTCCTGAAAGATTTATTAAACGTTCTGCGATAGCGAAAGATATGAAATATTTTATTGCTTTAACACGAAGTTTTTGGTGCTCTTTTCCTGTTATTCAGCAGGTTTTCGGGCTTGCAAAACTTTCACTTTTCACACGAGCTCCTGGGGAACGAAATTCTGTAATTGTTTTTTTCCTTTTAATCTTCTATGTTTTATTTTTCGCCATTACCAACATTACTTTCGTGTAATCCAAACTGGTCCGCTGTGTACTTCTAAGATTATGCGTACCATAGATTGAGAACCTCTGTGTTAATCGATCATCGATTGACTATAAATTGCTATGTGAATTTGGTCTATTCCTCCTGGGGACCTAAAATTAATTAATATATTCTTCTAATCTCCTGTCTGGAGGTGCGTCGAGCTTCTGCTTGGTGAAAATTAGCACATACCCAGTCTTAATTTTCACCAGATATTTTTTTGCTTTCTCTTATATGAAGTACTAGCCGATGCCTGCGACTTCGTTTGCATATTAACACATTATTAGTATCTTGTTGCTCGGGATAAAATATTTTCATGTTTTTATAGTTTTAATGTAAAAGATACTCTATATGAAATATAATAATAAGCAAAATTCTTTTGTCGTCTGAATTGTTTAATTAAAATGAAAACATCAAGCGAACCAAACGATTTTTAATTTTCTCCGCAATTTATTAATAATTTTTAAAGATTGACATGAAATTTAATTACACATTGCTGTGTTCCACTTTTACTTCTATAGATAAGCAGCCGACGTTATTTCCAGCAGACGGTGCTCCAAAAAAAAGCTGCAAATTATAATAATTGTGTTTGAAAAACATTTTCAAAAATTAAAATTAAACAGAATTCCATGCGACAATGAAATTGGTGTCACCAAAAAGCTAATTTTTTCAGGTTTAAGGTGATGTTAAAATGATTTCTGTGCGATAATATGCTTCGAAGTTATTGCAGAAATTAAAAATTACCTTAAACTTTAAAAATTTCGAAAAATTATTTCTTAGTGAGCACCTACTACCCAAGAAGCAATCACCTGCCAAATTTCAGGCTTCTAGTCCCAGTGGTTTGGGAGATACCTTGATGAGTCAGTAAGCGACTTTCTCTTTTATATATATAGATAAAAGAGGAAGCATTATGATTGCCAGAAAATTCGATTGTAAATGTTAATGAATTTTCTACGTTTTAAACCTAACTGTTCGAAAACTGCATGCGAACGCGATAACTCAAACACGCAACGATCTTGGCGGATGAGCAAACGCAACGAGCTTTTACACCAAAACTGTTGATCTGTACAAAGTTTCCATGTGAACACGGTAACTCAAAAATTACATGAATCAATTTGAACAAGCTACATAAATGAAATTCGGCATATGATTTGTTACCATATGCCAGATCTGTAGTTGTTGATCTGTATCTAATTTTTGACTAAAGCTATCAACAATTGGCTCTCAGTCTCATATTTGTATGAAACCGATAACTTACTTAAATTGGCAACGAGATAGCTAAACGCAAACTGGGATGTAGTCTTGACACTCAAATTGCAGATTCATATCAAATTTTGGACTCGATTGTCTAAGGGTAAAAGGTCCAAAATGCGTGCAGGGTGTCCTCGATTTACTAACAAGATCTCTTCCAAGTCGGATTTATATTTGCCAATACTATCTCATTAAAACGGATTATAAAAATTGTACAGTAGAGACTCGGGAATCAGAACTAATTGGGGCTGTCCTTTGTTCGGATTCTGGGGAATTCGGATTGTCCGGGAAATTCGACAAAATACTCTTAATATACCAAATGCAGTAGAGTAATGACTGCGGGTGCTCAGTGAAGGAGCACGGAAAGAGCACGCGGCGATTTGCACGTTACAGTGACAAACAATACGAGGGTAAAAAGAAGATATCCGAGTTTGTTTCTACTAATTAAGATGCTGAATTCATTCTTAAAGATAAATTCGAAAACTTCTTTTAAGTGAAGAATAAACATTAGCTTTGTTTCCGATTCCTAATTTTCCTTCCTTTTTCAGTAAAAGCTTTTCAGAAAATTAAAAGAAGTTTGGATTATACGAAATTTAGGATTTCTGGGGCTGGGATTCCCGGAGTTCTAATTTGCATAAAACGCAAAAATTCAAGCTTTATAAGCCCCTTTTCCCCTTGCTCGCTCCGTTCGCAAACACCCAAGAAACGCATTGCGATTCTTTTGGAATCACGTGATTCCAGCTCGCTTCTCTCACTCTCCATACATTTATAATTTCCAATTACTAGCAGAAACGCATAAGTATATTTACTAGAAGTATTTTTTATCGGGCAATAGTTCGTGTATTTTCAGCTTGAATTTATTTTTTTCCCCAGAAACGTGTGAAGCAAAAAGAATCGAGTCCTGTCACAGTCCCACAACCAAGCTCCTGTAATTCGGTTGCTTTGGGTCATACCGCGCCAAACACTCGTTGTATTCAAATCACATATGAAAATTTTTAAAACATTGCAATTGAAAAAACTAAATCATTTTAATAAGTTGAACTTCCCTTAAAGTAAAAACATTGACAAAAGGACTGACCACCAAGATGTAGTTCGGAAACTTCGGTTTGTACACAAAAACGCTCAACTGTAATTCGTCCATTCCGACTGGATATTATGAATGATTCTTCAACAGTTTCATTTGCCCTGACTTCTCAATCTCGACGATTTCGATTTATAATCGAAATTGCACGACTTGTACTCATTTGGTTCAAACTATCCAACTCGAAAAAAATTCCTTCGTCTCAGGCTTTCTGCCGATTCAAACATGTAAACAATCCAAACTTGCGAGCTGTTTGCCAAACGGCGATTAACAAAGTTGGCTCGATTTTGCTTCCATATAAGCGTATTTTATATATAGACTAGCAGTACGCGCACGGCGTTGCCCGTGGAATCGGGATTTCAACAAAATAAAAAAAAGCCCACATACAATTGCATAAATGAAAGTTTTAAAAACTAAATCAAAACAGAAATATATATATATTATTGAGTTGGTCCGCCTCCTTTTCCTCTCGACCGAGTACCGTTAAATCCAAATAATATTAAAAAATTACAATGTGATATTTATTACACCGCGAGCAAAGTATGAAAGCCAAAGAAATAAGTTAAGATACGCTTAAAAATAATAATCGAGGTCATGGAGTAAATACATCATCTCCTCGCAGAACGCGAAAGTAATGACGTCACCCTGGCCCTTCAGCCAATGAAATTGCCCGCAACGTTCCGGAGACTGTCGTGGGCGAAAGCTTCGCTAGAGGAAACATATCGTTCAACTACCAGGAAAAAATTAATTTTAAAAAAACTAAAAAAGATATTTTAACCATTCTCGTTTTAAATCCGACAGAACCGTTGCAGTTATAAGCTGAAAAAAATTGAAAATAATAGTGTTATTAGAAAGTCGGATGCAACAAATTTAAAAACAGAACCAACATTTAGGTGCAAAACTGACTGATTTTAAAAAAATTCTCAAAATTCAGTAATTTAAGATAGAAATTCAAAACTAACTTCATTAGAACGGAAATCGCGTGCTCTTTCCGATGGTCTATCTATTTTTGTCGTACAATTATTTGAAACCATTCTAATGAGAAATTAGTGCGAAAAATCAACCAAAACAACACAAAACATTAAATAAAAAAAATTCTAGATTAAAATTTAAAATTTCGGCTTCGAGGTGCACTCAGTCACCATTACGACTATCTGTGTGCCAAATTTCATGGCTGTAAGTGCGATAGATTCGTCTGGACATCGCAGACAAACACGCACACACACACACAAACATTGCCTTTTATAAGTATAGATAATGTGAAAAATGCATGATAATGTACTCAATCTTGCATACTATAAACAAAAATACAAACTGAATTTACGTTTAACCCATTACCTGCCGGATGCACTTGGAACCTTTGGAAGTGAACAAAATTTAATTTGTGTTACAAAATTGAATTCAGACAAATTACAAAAATTTTCAAAAAAAAAATTTCTTTTCTTTAGATTTACAAATTGTTCCGAAAACTTAACTACTTTCATAAAGCGGTCCAATTTATTCTCGAATAACGTGGAATTGTTTAAAGAATTTTGCGGAAGTAGAACAGAATTTATTAGAAAGCTACAGTTTGCTATTGAAATTCCTCTCAATCATATGGCTTGAACGATCTGCGTTTTGTCCAAAGATAAAGTTAGTCTGCGTATTTAAGTAAGAAAGGTTTAAAATAAATTCATTCTTAAAACTTTCCAAAAGCAAAATTTCGAGTCTTCCCAATTACACAAAGTTCGCAAATTTTATGGTTAAAAAATCATTAATGTTGCGGAAACGCAAAACTGGCAAGCGATGGGTTAATTTTGAAATTATCTGTGGTCGCAAGTAGAGATGTACTCGATCTTCACTATAGGACGAAGCTAAACACAAAGCGTGCCATATTGTGTAATTTTACCAGGAAGTCGAGGGGAGAATATTTCCGTTGGTTTCTTTTTTCATTCGTGGAGATAAACGAATTAATGCAATATCGATTGATTTTCTCTCTCAAGGTATTTTTTTCTGAAATAAGTAACACGGCCATCTTATCCAATAGGCTAATTGAGCTGAAGCCCAGGCCACCATTGATCCAAAGGCGCCTAAAAATTTACAATGCTGATTTTATTTAAATACTTTTTGTTTTAAAATAAAATTTTAGGTAAAGATATGATTAGGAGTTGTAGCTAGACATTTATCGATTTTGTAGTGTTAAATAAGCATGTGTATATATCACTTCAAAAAATATTCATACAGAGACAACCAGCGAGAAAAATCCTAAATTATGCGCGTTACCTACAATAAGGAAGCGTACTTGTAAAATCTTGCTTTCAAAAGATACTTATTTGCAAATTTGTAAAGCGTTAAACAAAGAAAAGGCTACTTTTTTTGCTCCTGAATTATTGCATTAGATGCGTATTTTCGTTGGGCCTCTGGCTCCAAGATTCCTAGTTACGGTTTTGATGGAGCGCCAAATTACTCTAGACCTGGGCGCTAAAATTTGTTAAGACGGCCCTCGTTATCTTAACGGAAATGTGTTCGTAAGTACTATGTATGGAAAAAAAGCACAGTTTATTCAATTCCGAATTTTCAATTTCAAACGTTATTCAGCACATTGCCCAATATTTCAAGTCAATAATTTTAGATAATTTCGGAATGTGGAGAACGCTTTGAAAATTTTAATGCTGTTTATCGTTAATTCTATTTCGACTTTAATCAGTGTTTTGCAAGACGGCGTGTCCCAACATATGGGGAAATAAGCATGAACTCAAATGCTCTTATATTGGTAGCCATCAATAGATTTAACTGTTTGAAATATTAACATTTAGAATGACTGATAACAGAGGCGGCGCCAGAAATTTTCCGACGGGGAGGCAAGACATCTCCGACGGGGGGGCAAGCGAAATTTCTCTAATACAATAACACACAATATTTAATTTTATATTTAATTAAAGGTAATTAACTATTAATTAGCGAATTCAATTATAATAATTAATTATTTGGAATAATTAGCTATTTGTATAATGTCGGTGCAGTAAGAATTGTCTGACGGAACGACAAGCAATAATAGAAAATGAAGAATTAAAAACATAAATCTCGTAGCAAATGAATTGTACCGCACTGATATTGGGGGAAAAAATACAGATTGTTATCTAAATCTCATAACTAAATTAAAGTAATAGCCGAAACAAGTGAAAATAATTATTAACTTTCTTTTTTAACCTATAAATGCATAACTACATATTTAAAATTATTGGCAAAATCAGAGGACCAGTTCCCCAGCTCCAAACACTGGACTGATATCGATAATTTTTATTTTATATGGAAGCTTATGATATGTCATCAATGGTCGCTTGCATCTACCACCTTCCATTTTCGAGAGAAACCGAAAAAATACTTCTCTACTGCACATTCTCTTTTAGGAAAAACCATGAGATAGTTCCCCAGCCTGAACCACTGGACCGATTTCGACAACTTTTACTGCATATGAAAGTTTTTGACGTTTAGACATATCATCACTGGTCCCCTACCACCCACCGCCCTCCATATTCTAAATACATCGCAAACTAAAGCTTTCCTAGTGCACCTCAGCCTCTACAACCGCCAATTTATTTCTCCAAGTTTCAAGCATAGGTACAGGATATTAAAATTAGTGGCAAACAGCTGGTCGCCAAAGGCGGGTAGTCTATATATTTAAAATAATTTTCTATACCAAAGAACCAATCCAACCACTGGACCTATTTTGACATTTTTTTTTTTTTCATTTGAAAGCTTATGACTCCTAGGTCAGTCATCAAAGATCGCCTATCCCCCACCGACCCTCATTTTTTAGAGAAATCGGAAAAACACTACTTCACGGTACATTCTCTATGGGGAAAAACCTTAACTGAGTCCCCAGCCTCAATAACTGGACCGATTTCGCCAATTCATCTGATCACTTTGCAAGTATAGATAACCACTCAGAATGCCTCATGTTTATTGTGCAAGTTTAAAACAGTATTTTTGAACAGCTTTAATAAAAACGGTTCTTCAAAAAAGAACAAAATATCTACTCTAGGGGATGGAAACATTATTCAAAGCGATATCATATTGCATTTATGGTTCCGAAAACTTTTAATCAAATTTGTGCAAAATATTAGAACTCAAATGTGGATTTTGCGTTGTCCCATATCCTGTTCCGCTAATTTATATGCAGTTTTTAAAACTGAAAATAGGTAGTGGTTTCGAGCCGCGAAGCGCTGAGCACAGCGAGTTTCTCTCCCTCTTTATGTATATACTATCAGTACGCGCCCGTGGAATCAGGACTTCAACAAAATCAAAACAAAACAAAAACCCACAATGGCATGAAAAAGTTCTGAAAACAAAACAAAAGATACACATTATTGATTTTCCCGCTTATTTTTCTTCGCGATAATGACATTTCAACTGTAGAAAATACAGAGTACGTTAATCCGAAACAATATTAAAAAATTGCAACGTGAAAATGATTATTATAAAGCAAATAAAATATGCGAGACATAAACACGTTAAGACACTGCCGAAAATAATAATCGAAGTCATTCAGTTGAAGGTTATGGCATCACCTGCGCTCTGCACCGTCAGCCATTGAAATCGCCTACAACGTCCCGGAAAAACGTCACGGGAGGGAGCTCGGTAGTTAAAAATATCTTTCAACTGACCAGGAAAAAATTAATTAAAAAAAACGGGAAAAGATATTTTAACCGTTCTTGTTTTAAATACGACAGAACCGTTCCAGTTATAAACTGAAAAAAAATTGAAAATAATAGTGTTATTAGAACGTCGGATGCAGCAAATTTAAAAACAAAAATTAAATTTCGATCGCAAAACTGACTATTTTTAAAAAATTCTCAAAATTCAGTAAACTACGTTTGAAGCTCAAAACAAACTTCATTAGAACGAAAATTGTTTGCTCTATCCGATGGTGCATTGATTGATTTTCAGCGATCATTAGAAAAGATACTACAGCCGTAAAGTGCAAAAAATGACCCAAAACATTAAATAAAAAATTTTCTAGAATGAATTTTCAAATTCTGGCTTCGAGGTGCATTAGTCACCTTTACGATTACATGTGTGCCAAATTTCATGACTGTGAGTGCGATAGATTCCTCTTTTATAAGTATAGATTCTTCTGAAAAAAAGACTTCGTGTCTGCTTGGATCTTTAAGCTCTTTCGGAGGTCAGTTTTTCATTTTTTTTAATTGGAAAAATATATCCCCAATTGTTTCGTCGGTATTTGTTGATGAAAGGGAATAATATCATCTATTTTTTCTAAAGTCGTTCAGCTGAAAGTTGCATTCGATGATGGTCGCAACCCATAGCAGATTTTTTGTCAGAGAATCAGCACTAGAAAGGTAAAAATGACTCTTGAATGTAAACCCCGATTGAGACCGAAAAATCACTTTTCTCTTTACAATGGGAAAGGAATAATTAATTTCGATCTGATTTCCGGTGTTGATTTTGAGAAAGAACGAAAATGAATTTTTTGTTCTTTCTTTCCTGCATTTTCTCTTAATAAAAGGTCTGTGGTCAGAGAGACAAAAGGAATACATTTGAAGTTGAACGGGCGACCAACCCGACAGATCAGATGGGTTTGAGTGGCCGTTAATAGAGGTTATTTTAACATTATGTCTGTGGGTCGAAAAATTTCGTGCCGAACAAAAATGGTCGTTGAGAGGAGTGACCGCTGTGTATCGCCACACTCTTGTTTAGTATAGAAATTTTAGTTTTCCCTAATAAATTTACCGACAAGTGATCAAAGCAGTCAATGGAAATAACAAAAGATGCAAATTTTCACCCGTCTTGTTAATCTCTTAGCCGACCGACCGAAAATAGTGGACAAAATGTGACATCTGATTCACTTGTCACCTTGTCGGTTATTCTGTCAATGCGGTGCGCGCTACAGGACAAACGGACGACAACTGAAACAGATGCCGGTCATTCTGTTGATTTAAACATTAATCAGACGTCAAATTTGGACACAAATAGCTTATCTCGACCGTTTACTATATAATAACTTTTAAGATGGGATTTAAAAGATTAGATTCTTTGACACCCATCTCTCCACATCTCCCGAAACAGAAAAGATTTTTACCGACGAAAGTCTTAATTTCTCGGCGACGGGGGGGCAAGCGGTCACCGACAGGGGGGCAATTGCCCCCCTTGACCCCCCGCTAGCGCCGCCCCTGACTGATAAATGCAATTTCATGATCTAGAAGTTTGTTTTGCCCTTGTCAAGATAATTTATTACATTTTTAACTAAAGCATTCTAAATCATTCCTCTTTTGATCGTCATCAGAGTTCTGTATAAACAAACGATGGGAAAGTTTTCAACAAACACTTCACCGATTTTAAGACATTTCATAGCTCTAAAATCCGTTAGAAAACAAATTTCAATGCCAATTCGTTGAGACTGCTGAAAAAGTCCGCTGCTAACAGCTCAATATGCAGAACTATTTAGTCTGACGCCCTTTGAACTTCCTATGGCACACAAGAAGGTCTGGGAAATTTCAACTGAAGGAGCATTGCAAACACGAGATGCGATAATCAAGATTAGAAACTCTGGACTAAACAATATGACCCAAACTGTCAACACATCCAAGTTGATTAGATTACGTTTATCTTACAGCTGGCAACTATTTTATGGCACAACTGAAAGATCAAGTTACATACTTTACGTCCATTGGCATTTATGATGCACGATTAAGCTAAAACTTGCATTCAAGAGAACCACATCACCGATTATTTTTACGAAAGAAATGTATAGCATTTCAAATTTTTCATATTAGCATAATTAAGGAAATAAAAAATCAAGGAAAAACGAGAATGTTTATTAAAAAACATTGTTTATTAATACAGTCATGATAGAATTTTGTTCAGAAGTTTGCAATACAATTTTATGTACATAAATACAAATAGTACCAAGAATATTCCAAAGAACTGAAGTTTAACAGATCTACATATTATGGCACTGCACCCAGACACAGTATAATTACACCAAAATTTATGTACATATTTTTTACACGTACAAAAACCATCAGGTTGTTACAATAAAGTGAATTTGGTTAAGTTTAAACTAAAACGAATAAGACACAATCACAAAGCTTATATAAATCACATTGAAGGTATTAACATTAATTATATCATACTGAACACGTAAGACAAAAAATTCAGCATAGACACAGACTATTCAATGTTGTTAGGTTTTATAACTATTACTCTGATTAAAAGAATTGTACTGGAAATACAAGTCTTGAAATTTTTAAACACTTTAAAATAATCCTATAATTAATACATTTTGCGCCGGTGAAGTGAAAAAAAAACGCCTTCTGTTTTACAGTTGCGGCTGAAAATGTGTTCATATGTAATGTAGTCGTAGTGTAAAGTGATCTCGCATCAAAGATAATTATACAAAAAATTCATTAAACATGTTTGAAACCAAGATTCTCACACTGCATATCGGTTCGATTAAATGATCCTCAAATTTCAGAAGTACTTGGTTGGTGAAGACTTGCACCGATATCTACGATATAAAATAGGTTTTTTATGACTGGTAAATATTCCAGCAACATTAATTTATAAGAATATAATATTCCACGCAGAGGAAAGTTGGGTTCAACCGGGTTAAATTATTACGATATGAACCAATTTCAACTGTATTTGCATATTGATTTATTCTGTATAATACTATACCCATACATCAAACTTAGATTGCTCTTTTGAACGAGCCGACCGTGATTTTTGCTCACTCAAGACATTTAAATAGAAAGACTAATTTAACTTTTTAAAGAGCACTTGATCTCGAGCAAAGCTTGAACTAATTAAATAGATGAAGATAGACATTCAATATTAAATTGCACAGTATTTAAAACATCGTTTAATCATGTGAATTTTTCTTGAACATAAGTTTGCGAATAGAATTATGGTTCAAACTTGGTAAATCTTGCCTTAATATTTTTTTTATTTTAAAAGAAGCAAAAATAGTGAATAAAAAATGCATGCTAATTTCCGTTTAAAACTGAGTAAAACATTAGTTTACAGTTCAGATTTCCATAGAGTTGCTTTTTCCTTTATAAAATGCATATCGTTTTGAGTAAATGATTCGTATTAGGAAATAATTTTGCGAGTTATTTTGGAAATCAAAACAAATTAAAGAGCGTGCGATCCCTTATAGATTGGTACTTTGATTTTTCTTCAGGCTTTAATAGTTTTTGATATAATTGATCTCAAAACAAATAAATTTGTAAAAAATCTTAATTGATAGTACAATAAACGAGGGTTTTGAAGAAAAAAAAATCATACAGTTTTTTAAATTGGTACAAATGTTCTCATGGAAGTCTTGTTGAACATAGTAAAAATCCCCGATCCTGGGGGGAAGCTTAGCGTCGCCATCTTGGATATCATCCCGCATTTTTGGTTTTTCCTGGATATCTCGAAAAATATTCAATTTTTAAATTACAGTTGATTTAACAAATTAAATAGCGTAAAATTCCCTACAAGTACATATTTTTGTTTTTCTTCCAGCTTTGATAGTTTTCGAGATAATAGGTCTCAAAGTGTATCGTCATCTTGGATTTCATCCCCCTTTTTTATTTTATCTTGAATATCTCAAAATTTATTCAATTTTCAAATTGCATGTAATTAGGAAATTAAAGAGTGTAAAATTCTCTATAAATGCATGCTTTTATTTTTGTTTTAGCTTCAATAGTTTTGGAGATGATGGGTCTCAACATGTGCCGCCATCTTGGTTTTTATACCCCCGTCTTGGTTTTTCTTGCATATCTCGGAAACTATTAAAGCCAGAAAAAAATAAAAGCATGTATTTGTTGGGAATTTTACGATCATCAATTTGCTATATTACATGTAATTTTAAAATCGAATAGTTTTCGAGGTATTCAAGAAAAACTAAGAAAAGGGGGATAAAATCCAAGATGGAGGCAAATTTTGAGACCCATTATCTCAGAAACTATTAAAACTGAAACAAAAATAAAAGCAAAAATTTGTAGGTAATTTTACGTTCTTTAATTTTCCGATTGCATGTAATTTAAAAATTGAATAGATTTTGAGATATTCAAGATAAACTAAAAAAGGGGATGAAATCCAAGACTGAAAAATTACCATTTCAACCTCTTTCCCCCCCCCTCCCCCCCGAAAACCGACGCTCGAGGTAGTGTGACTTTTTACTACATACTACGGGGAGGGTATGGAGCAATTTGGCGCTGGAGAGAACTTTTCTCTTTGGATGTTTGGGTGTTGACCTAATTGTACTGTACTAAAACAGGTGTGGAAAGATATAAAATTACTAAAAAGTCACTTTTCTTGCTTTTAATTTTGAGAATTTGTCTATAATTTTTTCATAATCAAATTCCTGTACTACACCATTTTCAATAAATAAAAGCGATAGTTCATTTAAATGCGGTTGGCTCATACTATTCCGCAAATAGTTCTTGACGCGTTTCAGAACTGAAAACGATTTCTCTCCGCTTGCATTACAAATTGGTAGAGTGAGAAAATTTTAAAATTTTTTCCACGTTGGGAAATGTTGATTGTAGACCATCTTTAATCAATTTGTACATATCCATTGGATTTGTTACTTTTTCATTTTTTTGTGTATTTAATAAAATGTTTAACTTCGTCCTTGAAATAATGTGCTACGATATCATCAGCATATTTTGTGGTTAAGTTTGTTACGCAAGTTTCAAATTCCTTTTCTTCTAATTTGCCGTAAAAAAAAAAAAAAAAATTGAAAGCCATTTAGAATATTGTTATAGGTAGTGCTTCTTTGCGTAAAGCAGAAAAGCATTCCTGTTGTCTTTTATTTTGAATCCCCTCAGGTTGAGTGACGCCTTGAGAAAGTTCATCTGGTGAATTCTTTAATCCGTTACTTTGTTCAATCTTTATTTCTTAATAATTTTTATTTTGTTCCTTGATGATTTATTATATTTATAATACAAATTAATATAATGTAAATTAACGTATTTATTATAATAATGAATCATAAAATACAGGTCATAATAGCAAGCAAACATAACCTAGCTTAAGACAAATTTTATAAATGTATATACAAGTGCTTTAACTTTTTTATAATTTAAAAATCAACTTTATTTAAAAACATAATTTACGAAATCATTTACTTCCTCAAGATTTAAATGCATTTAGAAATAAAACTATGCATGAAATGATTTGAAATAAATTAAAGAGATACCCAATGAAATGCAGTAAAACATATTCTGAATCAATAGCCATAGCACACCACAAAGGCATACAAATCTTGTGTAGAAGTTCGGTAATTAAATCAATTTCAATAATTTTATGTTAAAGAGATTCGAATTGACATAAGCAGTATAGAATATTCGAGATGCAATGGAATATAAATTATTTAATTTCTTAAAGTTTCTTTCTTACTAAAAAAAATTTGAAAATTTTTACTTTTCCCTTCAAAAATCTTTTATCTTTAAAAATATATATATAATCAATCTTTTGACTTGAACGTCCGAATTAAAATTTCTTAGCGAATTACGAAATGCGCTAAAATGGGCTTTTAGGATACAGTATTCATTTTTACCTTTGGTAAGAAAAAGAATTATATATAAGGCTATTTTTTTCCTAATTATGAGTTAAAATCATCACTTTATAATTGCAACGTCGTGTAATGCTGATGATATATCGTGGCAATCCCGAAACGAGTTTTAGTGATAATAAACATTCACTGAATATAAATTATTTAGTGTTTAAATAAATGACAGAATTCACATTGAAATTTAATACATTTTTGCATTTTGATCTCTGCGAATCAGATAAATCTTTTAATGTTTTATAACAGAATTATTTTACTATTCTCATACGAATGGTTAACATCTACAAAAGTATCTGGAATTACATAAAAATTATATTTTTATTCTTTCAATTTTTAAGTTATAAATAGAAATGTAGGTACTTGCCTGCTTTTGTGTTGATATTGCTTTCATATTTGGTAGTCGAACATGGATCTTTTGACCACTTCCATCTCAAGACACTATAAGGTCTCTCTGAGAAAGAAAGAAGAATTTTTCCTTTTTTTTTCACAAGATGCGTTACGCACGTCCTACCTTCTTCTAACTAAAAACAGAGAAGCACAACTTTTCTCTCCAATTATTTTCTACGAAAGAAAGGCCAATAAGACTGAGGCCCCTAAACTAAAACTGTTGTAAACATGGCTATATAAACGCCCCCCAAAACGCTTTAAGAAAAGCTCGAGTGTCGCCTTTTCAATGATGCCAATTGGTTTCTTCAAGGGGCAAAATTTCTTTCCCCTCTTCCTTTCTAGTAACAGTTCCAGACAAGAAAACCGTTTCTTTTAAAATTAGGCGAATTCCCTTGTTTGTCAGCTTTATGACAGTAAAATGAAACTGCAGAAAAAAAGCATGTCTTATAGCCATCTCTCAAAAGAACTGCACCCTTTTCACACAAGGAGATGCAATCCCTTCAGTCTTTCCAGTCGCTTCCGATACCAATAAAAAAATCTTAACGAGTCCTTGCTGCTGGACTTTGCACAATCGATCCATGCCGAAAATCAACTTACGGGAAAGCATATCAGAAATTTCCAAAGCATGGAACTATGATGTCACAGATCGTACTATTCGCAACAGTTTTGCGAAAGCTGTATTCTTTGTCAGGCAAGTACGGAGGACGAAGACGATATTCCCTTAGAGGAACTTAAAAAAATGTGGATACAGCTAAAGGAAAAAGAAGAAATTAACGATGATGTGTTGATTGATGATTTTCTTTCACTTGATTCTGAAGCTGAAACCTCGGAAACACTAACTGAATTGGATATTTTGGACAGTGTGAAAAATAAAAACAATACAGCAATGAATTGCGACGTAGATGATGAAGATGGAAATGATCATGATGCAGAAATCAACAAACCTTCGTATGATGAAATGCTAAAATCATTCGAAACAATCCGACGCGGATTACAGTTTGAAGAAAATACGCCTGAAGGGGTTTTTGGTGCATTGCACTTTTTCAAGCAAAAAACTCAGGCAAAATTAACAGACTTTATCAGTAATTAAATTTAAGGACGCACGTGGTAATGTATGCTTAAAATTAATTAAATGCGATAATGCCAATAAAATTCATTAATTTTAATATAAAATTATTTTTTAAAATTGAAAATGCAGTGTATTCCCGGACAATGTTTTGTTTTATTCTTGTTTTCCTTGCAGATTTCTTTTCAATGGGTAAGATATATAAAACAAATAGATATTAATTTACAAAAGAAAACTGTGATTAATTACTTTTTTTAATAATATTTAGTGTTTATGAATTTAAAGTCTGTTTTGTGTAGTTTAAAGTATTTTAAAAGGTGAATCTCTATTTAACGAATTTTCCATATAACGAACTTTTTTTAGGGATTTAGTGACTTCGTTAAATAGAGGTCCAACTGTATATTGTTATATATATGTACAAAAAATGATACAACTACTGAAAAAAAGATAAGATTAACAAATAATTTCAAAAGCAGCGACGTTTTAGAAGATGCTACTATATAAAAATGATAAAAAAGAAATTAATTAAAAGCGATAAATTCTGTTACGTCTGCCGAGTAATCATAATCGCGCCAGCACCAAGAGAGATTACTCGCCAAATGTGAACTCCGAAGAGACAGAAAAAAAGCCTTTTCCCCAATGCTCAAGGTCATTTTAGTTCCGCGTAATTTCACACACAAGGCGGGAAAAAAAGATTTATGAAATTAAATAACATACGTTTTGAAAATAGATTTTTATTGCAGAGAATATCGGTTTTTGTTTTTTAAAGCAGAATTGTGTTCAAATATGTCAATTACTTTTAAAATACATTAGGATAATTGCAGGACTATATCACTCGGCGGAAGAATACCATCCATAGCTTCCACTGTATAACATTCTTGAGTTGTATTATATATAATCTAACTTTTAAATTGTATACTTTTGTGTTTTGGAAATTAGCGCTTTCTATTCATATTTTAAAATAATTTATTCGTTTACTTATGTTTTATTGTTTCCGGTTTTCTGCTCAAATCTATTTGTTTGTCTTAACTACGAAATTATTTATTACTATAATAAACATAGAGTTACAGATTCCTACAGTTACAACAGTATGGAGCTGATTGACATATTTTCAAAATAATATCTCATCTACTTCATGATAGCATTTTTTGGACATTTAATAATTGCTTTCTGTTTTAACCCTTTATGTCCCAAATTAATTTACCAGCGAATTTGCAATTTTATCTTTGAACTATTAGATAAGTTATCAAGCAGAATAACCCCAGGAAAGAGAAAGAAAACTTTTTTAATTAATTAAAATAACTTAATTAATTAAATTAACAATTTTTTTTAAATTCCTGCCTTCAACTGCTATCTACTGCTTGCTGTTGGAACTAGCGTATTTCAGCGTATTTTTGCGAATTCCGCCAAGGAAAAAGGTCATAATACAAAGATATAAGCGTGATAAAAGTGGGACTTTAATGTCCCGTCAGGACATAAAGGGTTAATACAATTATATAGTTTTCTGTAAGAACAGAATTTTTAAAAATATTTCAGATTTAGTTGGGTTATTAAAAATATATAAAACAATAAACTATTTACTGTAATGTAATATATGATTAAAATCTAGAAAAATAAAACTCCAAATTTTTAACAGATTAAATTTTTAATAAAAAAATTTTAGCACATGTCCACCACTGTCTTTTTGTAATTTTATTTAACATAATATTACTCACTATTATGAATTAATTTGTTTTTTTTTTATAATAGCTAAAACTACATTTAAAAGTTCAAAAAAATTTAAATACAAATTTTTATATCTAATTGAGCATTAAAATTTCAAAACCAAACAATATTTGATTGCTTTTTAAAATTATTTGATATGTTTGATATTTATTATAGCCTCTTTACTTTGTCAAATTTTACGCAATTCATTTTAATGAAAATTGTTTGATTGCAAGAATAATGATATTATCACGTTATTAAGGTTTGCTTTTATTTTGGCATTTTGAACCAAGCTTTTGTATCGTGGATGAAATATACTTAAGTTGTAACTGTGTAGATTTTGAGAATGGGATGTAGACTCGAGTGTTACCCTCGTCTTCTGACCATGGCTCAAAATTAAGAAGTATCGAACCCAATAGTTCGAAACTTCTGACCATTACCGAAAACATTTATCTCGATAAAAATATTTCTTCTATGAATCATCCGAATAGAGACTTACGTCAACCATTTGGCGAAGAGGGGAGGGAATTATGCGAGGGTACAATGAGGCATTAAACAAACATGTCACTCAAAAAGTCCCCCTTCACAACAGGGGTACACAAATAAATGGGACGAGGTTCATGGTCATCGAAAAAGGATCATTTCCTCTTCACAACAGGGGTTCATAACTATATGAAACGAAATTCTCCTAAAGGAATAGGCAGTATCTATACTTATAAAAGGCAATGTTTGTGCGCGTGTGTGCGTTCGAGCGATGTCCAGATGAATCCATCGCACTTACAGCCTTGAAATTTGGCACACAGGTAGTGTTAATGGTGACTCAATACATCTCGAAGCCGGAATTTTAAAATTTTATCTAAAAAATTTTTTATTTAATGTTTTGTGTTGTTTTTGATCATTTTCGGGGTAGTATATTTTCTAATGATCGTTGAAAAACATTTAATACACCATCGGATAGAACAAACAATTTTCGTTCTAATGAAGTTTGTTTTGAATTTCCTACATAATTTACTGAATTTTGAGAATTTTTTTAAATAATAGTTACTTATATGGATTTCTTCAAATTCTCGCATCTGACGTTCTAATAACTCTATAATTTTCTTTTTTTCAGCTTATAACTGGTACGTTTCTGTCGGATTTAAAACAAGAACGGCTAAAATATCTTATTCGGTTTTTTTTAAATTAATTTTTCCCTGATCAGTTCAAGCAGTTTTTTTGCTAGCGATATTTGACAGTGAGAGTTTCTCCGGACGATCACAGAATGCATTGTTGTTTCCTTGCAGTAGGTGACGTAATATTCTTTCATTCTCAGCATGCATTTCTACAATCCGATTCCTTCCGGTGACGTCATTATATTCGCGTCATTGTCGGGAGGAAAAATAAGCGGGAAAATCAATGTGTATCTTTTGTTTGATTTTGTTTTCAAAACTTTTTTGTGTCATTGTGGGCATTTTCCCCCATTTTGTCGAAGTCTTGATTCCACGGGCAACGCTGTGCGCGTACTGCTAGTCATAAATAAGCCTCTGTTATCGAAATCGATTCCTTTAATTATGTTCGATACGAAATTTAACATTAGAAAGTTCTTCGCAAAAGTATAGAAAAATGTTGCTCCTTACTTTTTTAAGTCTTTAGAAAATTTCATTTCCTTGTTTCTAATTCTTTAATTAGCTAATTGAGATTAAATATGAAGATCTCTGTATCTTTTAAATGCTAAATTAATAACAAACTAAATTAAACGATTAATTAAATTAATAATTAATTATTTCAGTTGTAAATTAATGGATTTACTTACCGTTTACCCTTGTTCGATACCTCATTTTGGGTCAAGTCTCACAGTTTTAAAGATATGACTTGCATGATTATTTATGTTGTGAGTATATGCATGTATTTAATTAAATTCACATCGTAGTATAATATATAATTGAGAATGTTAATTAGAAAGTTATGAGCATATATATTTATGTATTAAGCGTTTGCTTATTTTATACTACGCTTTTATAATGTTATAAACATATACTGAACTTCAGAATATAAGAAATGTAAGAAATCTTATAAACAAAAGCCTATGCTGTTTGAAATACCAGTTGAATCACTTTCAGTCTTATACAAATTTAAAATTCAATTATTTAGAAATTGAAAATTCCTTCTTAATATTTATATATCAAGAAGATGAGTACTTTTTATGAACTGAGCTTGACCATTTTGTTCAAAATAACAATCACGGTATATTGCTGGAATAGAAAAGTCGAGTTGCCCTCCTCTTTTAGATCCTGTTAATTAGGCCGTAACTTTCATGTTGCATTTCTCCTTAATACAAAATGCAGCACACAATCGAAAGCGAGAACATCAAAATATCGATCAATTTGCAAAACACCCTTGAGATAAATTCAGATCTAATTCTGTTTTTTTAAAAAAAGCTTAATGCTAAAATTTAAAGGAATCAAAGAAATCAGTTAATAAATAAAGAAATACTCTTAATAATAAAGCTAAATTTATTGTAAAAATATTTTTTAAGAAATCAACCATTCTCAATTAACCAACTTTTGGAGGAGGGTAAATTATTTCATTGTTCATAAAAGCGATACATTTAATATTTTTTGTCAATAACTGGGCGAACTTCTTAAAATATCATCTCATGGTGCTTTTTCTTTTCTCATTTCACTTCACTGTGGAAGGGCAAGGAAAAGGAAGGCATTCGTTACATCATGTAAGGTGTACATAAAAAAAGTAGAACATCGCCTCAAGCTGTGCACTTATAAGGAGCCTCTTGAGCTGTAACTTCAACCATAAATTGAAGATCAAAAACCATTTTTCTCCAAAGTGAAAACGGAAGTCAACTATAGTTTGCTAAAAAAATACTTGTAATTTTGCTGAAATTTTTTTTTATATAAATTCAAATGAAAATGACATTATTTTTAAGAATTAAATTTAACTATAATTCACATTAAATAATTTTTAGCCTTAAAGGACAATGTAGCTTATATAATGTAAGTTATTGAAATTATGGAGTCGTCTGTCAAACAAAATGTAAAACTGTTTTTTAGACATTGTCAACTTTAACAATTTGGGTATATTTGATTCTTTTCCTTTGAAAATTATAATTTTATCCAACTTCTAAATATGATGATCGTCAAAACAACAATAAATAAACTGAGTCGATAGGAAACTTTTTCGTAACTGCTTAAGCTTTGACTCAAACTAAAATATCAGAAACCATTCGTTGATGATTAAATGTTATGGATCTCAATGCGAGTCTCCTTCCGGTTTGAGATTCGCAGATTTAAGACCCGATTTCATGAAATATTAACAGGCCTGGTGCATATTAAATCCATCGAGGGTCAAAAAACCCCCGCTGGTGTGGTGTGGAAGTTTAAAAATGGGAGTGATGGCTCAGGAGTTGTATTCGTCATCTGACCACAGTTGCGTGGCTTGGCTCAAAATATCACTAGCGTAGCTTCAGAAAAGCATTTTAATTAGACTAAACTTCCTCTCCCTCCCCCTTCTTGAATTAGAATTTTCATCTGAAAATTTTTCAGAATTTTTTCGTTTTTTATATTTTGCGAAAAGTACTTCTTCTCATAAATATATATTCATATTAGATTGTAAGATGTAGCATTTTTTTTTATCATTTCACCTGATTTCTCTTGCATTTAAAAATGTTTAAACAATAAGAGATTTTTTCCTCTTTCTCTCTCTTTTGGATATAAGGATGAAAAGCTGATGCAAGTGGTGGTGAGAAAGGAGTCAAGTTTAATGTCTAAAGGAAAGTTACTGTGAAGTCAATTATACGTATTAATTTGTATTACCACACAGTTTAATTGTCCATATAAAGTGAAGTTGGTGAATGTTCTGCCTTTTGGAGGGTTGCCTAACGCTAGGGCGACAGTATATTTTTTAATATCTAGAATTTCTTGAATAATGAGAAACAACTGAGACATGCAACTCTGTTGAATCAATTTATGAAACAAGGAGATTCTGTCAGAAGTATTGACTTTAATGCTGATTTTTTTTTTTTTTTTTACTTCTGCAAAAGCTATTCACTTTTAGTTTGCAAAAATGTTCCGCAGGTTCAAAAGTTTGAAATTTGTTTTTAATTTACTAAAAAAATGAAAAGTAGTTAAGGGATGAGTATTACAAAAAACAATCTGCAAAACTTCAATCGCTTAAAAACCTTCTGGACTGCCAGGACCAAATCATGTTTTAATGCCATTAAGGCGACTTCTAACTGTCGACTATAGAGTGTACACAAATGAAGTGACACATTTCAAAAATTAATAAAAAAATTTAAAAATGTTGGAACTACGGTTTTTTTTAAATAAGAGCGCATCTCAAATTTTTTTTTCCAGACAGGTAACGTGGCGTTACACCGTTCTAAATTTGTTACAGCGAGAAAATTTCGTACGCAATGGCTACCGATCAGCAGAAGCCGATGCGTGTTTTCTGGCTTCTTTTTTTCAGTTTTTCTTAAATATTACGAAAACTCTTCAGTTTTCACATTACATGTGAATTAACAAATTGAAGAGCTTAAAATTCCCTACAAATACAAGCTTTTATTTTTGTTCCCGTTTTAATATTTTCTCAGATTATGGCTCCAAACAAATTTTTGATTTCCAGTAATTTACGACCCCCTAGACCACCGAAATGACATGTTACCTATCTGAAAAACACTTTTTGAGATGCGATCTCATTTAAAAGAAAATTCGTAGATCCAACATTTTTAGTTCCTTTTTTTTTATTAATTTTTGAAATGTGTCACTTCATTTGTGTACACCCTGTATTGTACATTATTTAAACCATGTACTTAATATTTCAATACTTGATAGCATTTCCTTGGAAATGTTACCTGAGAGCTAATACCTTCCGTAGTATTTCCTATTAACTATTTGTGGAATTATACTTCTGAGAAGCCAAATTTCCAACAATTCCTATTACTGATCAGACACATTTATTTCCAAACGAATAACCAATTTATTTCGGAAATACATGAAGAATTCTCTACATTAAAAATATACATCATTAAAACAAAATTTCTATTATGAGGACCCAAAATATATTTTAAATAAAGCTTTTGACACAGAAAGATAACTTTTAACTTAGATTTATTAGACTAACTTAACCTGACTTCAAGACATGAAAAACGCAAATAGTCAGATGATTGCAGAAAAGTGAAGCCTGAAGTTTTCATATAATTATTTTCTTTCACCTTTTTTGAATAGATAGCGAAATATTTACTTAAATTAAGTTATTTTCAATTTTCTGAAATCTATTTAAATAAAGAGATAGACGAAGTTTAAATTATCAGGCAAGCATTTACTTCAACTAAGCTTTTGTTATTGGAATGTTGTCTGGAATGGAAAAGTGGAGTCAAGGTGTCTCCACTTCCCACTCCCACTGAGATTTCGCCTCTGAAGGGAGACGGAGGACCCCTCCTTCTAGCATTCCTATCTATGTATAGAACCTGATCTATAAAAAAGACAACTCCAGAATGTTATACAGAGGAAGCTATGGATGGTATTCTTCCGCCAAGTGAAATAGACCTGCAATTATCCTAATGTATTTTAAAAGCAATTGACATATTTGAACAGAATTTTGCTTTAAATAATAACATAAACCGAGATTCTCTGCAATAAAAATCTATTTTCAGAACGTATGTTATTTAATTTCATAAATCTTTTTTCCCGCCTGACGTCTGAAATTACGTCAGTTCCAAAACGACCTTGAACATTGGGGGAAAAGGGTTTTTTTTTCTGTCTCTTCGGAGTTCACATTTTGGCGAATAATCTCTCTCGGTGCTCGCGTGATTATTGTTACTCAGAAAACGTAACAGAATTTATTGCTCTTAATTAATTTTTTTTATCATTTTTATATGGTAGCAACTTCTAAAATATCCCTACTTTTGAAATTATTTATTGATCTTATCTTTTTTCAGTATTTGCATCATTTTTTGTACATATATATACAGTGGCGAATCCAGGGGGGGGGGGGGCTATCGGGCTAAACTAATGTTAAACTCTAGATTTAACGGATTCATTTGTACGCAAGTTTATCCAAAAAATATTTGCATACAATGAAAAATATTATAAGAGTGTTAAGAAAAATATTTAAAATAGGATATGAAGCTTTCGGTTATGCTGTATAATATAAAACATTCAAAACATACCTTAACTTCTCAAAACTCCGTATTAGAAGAGTGAAAAAAAAGTTTTACTGAATATATAATTTAAATTTTGAATTGTAATTCGATTATTATTCGAGCATTATTCATTGTAAAAATTTTAGTTTTTTTTATATAAAATTTCCTTTTAATTATTAAAAAATTTATGCATCCTTTATTTCAAGGTAACATGAAAGCATGGTTGGTGTAATCAATTTTTTTTCTTTTTTTTTGCATAGAATCTTCTGCTGTATACAATTTTAAATATTGTGTCAAGTGTCTACTATTGATATTTCTCAGGCTTCCTTTAATTAATAATGCACAAATTATGTACTTAAAAACAATATAATAGTAAAAAAAATCGATCCAAGCAACTTTCTCTTTTTCTTTTGAGAAAGAAACGTTGGCGCAGACGAAGCAAAGAAAATCTACTTCTGGTTGTTGGCGAATTCTAATAACAAGTAACCCCAAAACGCGTAGAAACACCAACTACGTCATTCATCGGTGCAGCGCCGGAAGCATACCGTAATCTTTGTTAGCTTCTTGGCCTGTCTTTGAGTATAGTTGAGGACCCAGGTGCCATATAGGTAGAATATGCCGTCTCTAGTTCAGGAGGTAGGTAGGTTTTCAAATCCTATGAATGAAATTGATTTCATGTACGAGTCAAATTGAATCGAAGAAAATGAGGTCTCACCGAGGGTAGTAAGAATTTTTTGCAAATTGGCGGAAACATACAATAAAGGAGTCAAACAGGAATGTCTCATTTTACAGCAGGCTTACAAGCGTTCCTCTCGTATTGTAATTTGCAAATGATGGGCTATTTGTTGATATAATTTAAGAAAATAAAAATTTGTATCAAAAAGTATTTCAATGAATATAAATTGTTCTTGCTTAGATTCTATGTTCATAAACACTTAACGGACTAATCTAAGAGAAAGGCTAAATCAATTCCATGTTTCCACTGAAGGTTACAATAGTTACGTTTCCATCCCAAAATTAAAAGACTGCGGTGGCTTAGTGGTAAGGTCTCGATTTCGGGGCCAGACGGTGCCAGGCTTGAAACCCGATTCCATTGAAGATCTGCCGTGTATATGGGCTTGGTGAATGTTAAATCTGTTGTCCTATGTCAAACTGTGGTTTTAATTAATTCATGTAAAGGTTAATTAATTAATTTTTATTTGTGGAATTTCTAGTAAGTTATTATTATTTTTTTCATTATTATTATTCTTCGAATCAAATGTTTTATTCTTTCTTATTCGAAAAATCCTGCCTTAAAAATTATTATTAAGGCTAATATTAAAGTCTAATTAAATAAAAGATTCAATAAGAAATAAGTTACATTTAGAAATCTCCTGTTTCCTCTTTAAATGGCATAGTTCCTTGAACTCTGTTTTTCCAAGAAGTAAACCCTCTCTTACAGATTGCATCTATGGGTAAGTTTACAATCAGAAACAGCTGTGTTGCATTCATTCCCTTGATGGGTGTTCAAAAAGGCAAGATTTAGAAATTATCCTGTTTACTACAACATTTTTACAGACTGTAGAAAACATTTCACTCCCTAACCTTTGATCTTGTGTTAGATTTTTACACACTTCAGACGTTATTTTCCGCTGAGAAAGGTTTGAGTTTCCTCCCTATAGGAAATCCGTTTGACAGAATTATTGCTTTTTCTACCCCCCTTGTGTTTTGCGCTGAGAACCTGACACTCTGTTCAATATCTATCGCCGCCTGTTGATTCATTATCTCGTAAAGAAGTCATACGAATTAGTAGTGAAATCGTGAGTTGTATCGTAACCACGTGGTTAATGTGTTTAGGCCCGTCTAGAAGTAGCAAAGAGATTGTTCAAAAAAGTGGGGGCGTGAATATTTTTTGGGCCTGTAAGCCAATTGAGATCGACGGTTTTGGGCTTTTTCTAAAGTGTTAAATGATTTGGCGAAATCAGAGATTTCGGATCATGCCAAAGGGGAGTTCGATTAGTGGTACGCTCGCCAAAGTTGGGTTTTAAAAATGGAGGTTGAAAATTTTAAGGTAATTCAGAAAAATAAGAGGAGAAGAGAGGGTGAGAAAAGAGGGCTTTTTCCAGAATGGCATGGAGAATAGTTTGAAAGACCGGTACCGAAAACCGCGGCTAGGGGATCAGATGAGACCCCTCAGGGCGGAAAGGCAACTACTCAAATAGCGGACTTGCGTGCTCTCCGATTGTTCTGCACTGTGGGATTCGTCTCGTGAAAGGGCGAGATCACCACCTGATAGCTGTCGAATGTCTCAAATACGAAGCAACTACGCCGGCGCATTAAAATCTTCTAATATCGTAGGGTAGATGCTCCAGTTATGCCACTGTACCAGTTATGGCCACATTGGATCTGTTTTTCCAATAATTTCAAATTAGCCAATAATAAGCATTCCAACACTTTAAGCGATCCTTATTTTACTATTTTAAATCTGATTGGTTCATTTTTCTCAATCATGGGACTTGTAAAAAAATCAAATGTATGATCATGTATTGTATGCTCAAAACTGTTAAGGTTTTTGTTAAGGAACAAGGTTTTACAGTTTTTCATCAACAGGCTCTCAGAATTAAAAGTTTAAACTAAAACTGATTTCCCTTAGGGTTTATGAGGTAAGCTTTCATTTTATTCTGATTTCATATCAAAATTAATTATTTTTAAGATTAAATGGTTGGTGGCCAAAACTGGTACTTCAAATTTACTATATGTGCCAGTTTTGGCCATGCAAGTGGCCAAAATGGAACACTACATGCTCCAGTTTTGGCCACATAGTTCATTTTTGTGTTTTTAGTCATTACTTCAATGTAATAATATCTGGATGAAATAAAATCAACTAATTTAGTTTTATTTCTAAAATAATAGCAACTGATTTATTTTTGTTTCTAAAATAACCAGCGGGAGTTTCTCCCCTAAACTTTCTCGTATACTTCCCCCAAAAGTTGGCGTTTCTCCTTTCCCCGCGTGGCTAAAAAAATTCGTACCTACTGTTATCCAGAATCTAATGACTATCAGAAGGTTTTTCATTATAGTGATTGAAAAATACCTAGGTAAAGAATTCAAAGAGATGCGTACCGATTAAATCGCATCTACGCACACTGCTAGGTTTCAGTCTTGCCGTCTCAAGGACAAACTGACGTAATCTCTCCTTTCGCGAGCACAGACGATTGCTTCCGTACTCATGTGCGTGGAGATAGCGGATTGGTTTCAATGGTAAATTATACAGACCGACAGACAGTCAACACTTTGACGGATTTGGCACAAAATTTTATACGGACCTACATTCATGACGATAAAACTGTGTACCAAATTTTATCCATCTAGCTATTCAAGTTTTTGAGTTATAGTGTTCACATGACTTCGGACATACAGACAGACAGACTTCCCGTGGACGGATTTTGTCCAAAATTTGATAGAAACCTACAAATTATGTTTAAAGACCACGTACCAAATTTCATCCCCGTAGCTCTCATAGTTTTCGAGTTATCGTGTTCACAGACACACAGACATAATTCCAAAATTGTGTTTTTCGGAGTCAGGGAGGTCTAAAACGTGGAGATTCGTCAAAATCTCGAGTTCTAATTTTTTGACGATTACAATACTTTCTCTGTGTATACTTCGTGTACGAGAAAGTAAATAGCAACTGATATAGTTTTGTTTTTGAAATAAAAGTAACTGATATAGTTTTGTTTTTGAAATAACAGTAACTGATTAGTTTTGTTTCTAAAATAAAAATAACTGATTTAATTTTGTTTTCATTTTACATAGTAATGGCTCCAATTAAAAATAAGAAGGCATGTAGTATTTCCATAAAAAGATTTTGCTACTCACCATCTAAAGTTGGTAATGCAGTTAAGGACATTCAAAATGGAATGTCAAAAACATCTACATTTTGAATGTTTACCTCACATTTATGTTAGAAAATTTCAACTTGAGGAACCTGACTCGAGCGATGAGGAGTATTCTTTTATATGGATTAATTACATGGATTGCTCTAATTTTAAAAATGATTCTGATGAATTTGATTAATGTTGCAATTAAAATTTATAAAAATACATATTTGTGGATATTGTTAGTGAGTATAATAATGTAAATTCTTTGTTTGTAAGATGCCTATGCTTTAAGCATTTGCAATGTAAGTTTATCGTTTTCCCCATTTTTTTTTTTTTCATATTTTATCAAAAGAAGTTATGTCAGTATATACAGTTTGTATTTTCTCAACCAAATTAAATTATTGTTTTCTGCATTCCTGTTTCTTTTTTTTAAAACTGAAATCTACAGCTAAAATCAGCTTAAGTAAATTTTATTATAATCTTTATAAATTCATAAAAATCACATTTAAAATAACAGGAAGTATTGTACTAAAATACATATTGCATAAAAATTATTTATTTTTGCTTAAAATTGATTAAAGTGTCTGTTAAAAATATAATATTAGTGTGGCCAAAACTTGTGCATAGAGGTGGCCATAACTGGTGCAAATGGGGTTAATTTATTTAAAAATTCATAACTTAAAACCTAAAATTTTCTTCAGAAAAATTTTATAACTAGCAGAAAGTCAATAAAATTTTCTAAAGGATAGTATAAGTATGATTTAATATGCTTTAAACAGTCACCCACTGTGAAATTTCCTTTCAAATTTTAAGGTGGCCATAACTGGAGCATCTACCCTACTGATAATTAAAACGCAGGAAATTTGCCTAAAGGGTATTCCTATGAAAACGACAGGAGTAAATAATCCCTCCCGCGTTACGACCTCCTCGTCATGCGACTGCTTCGCCCAGTGTGATCCATCCCTCAAAATTTACCATCATATGTTATTCGTCGATGTGTTTTCTTTCTTCATGCAGCAGCAAAGCAGTTTCGTCGCCATTGAAAATCTTCGTAAAATATAATATGAGACGATCGGAGTGATCTTACCTGTAAAGGATGCAACTTGTTGTAATGCCTGCTAAAATCAACCCCAGATAAGTTATCCCTTTTATATCAAATTTACATTTTATTTCCTAGGATGATTAATTATCTTACTAACATTTGAACCTTTCTACCAGCTTTTGAAATGAGTACCTTATTCGGAAAATCGTGAAGTATTATGTTTTTAATTACCATGTCCACAATATTATAATTGAGTATCGCTTCTCAGATTTCAACTTAAAATTATGGTATGGAATTGGTATGGTAATTAAATCCTTAATCTTTAATGCAAATATCAATAAATTCTTGTAACGTTCGCTCAATTTGATATATATATAAGGGGATTCTGTCATAAATGATTACAAGATAATTTGAATATATATATATATTAGGGTGGGTCGAAAAAATAAATATTTTTTTTCTAAACGCTTTAGTGCGGAAAAGTTGCCTATAGCAATCGGAAGAAAAACGGCATAAAAAAAAATTAAAATCGGTTAACATCTTCCGTTCGCGCATCGTACTTAAAGTTAATGAAAAATTACAAAATCGCGCCTTTTTTGTAAATTTAAGTTGGTTAAAACTTTTCAAATAAACATGCTTTAGCTTTTTTTTATATTTGTTTTATGATTTAAATAGCCTAAATAAAATAAATTCTGATCAATAATCTATTTTTTTTCTGTTCGCGCAGCGTCTTAGAAAAAACAGAAATTTACCAATATTTCGCAATTTTCACTGAGCAACTCTCCGTTCCTTTTGGTAGAACAAAACGAACCAGAACTCACTTGAATTAAATTGGTTTTATAAACTGGTTGTTGGAATAAAACTGGTTTCAAATAGATTGAACCGTGGCGTGGTCCCTACTCTGCCGCACCCCTCCCCCCACCAACTCGGTCTTCTACTCGCCACCACCCACTACGACCTTCACTTCAATCTTTCTTTGCCTGTTACAAGTGGTACACGCTTTGGTGCTGTGAGTCTGTGCTGTGCATTGTTTTGTGTCATGTTTGTTTAATGATTATTCTAACAACATTAGCTAATGATGAATGACAAAACTAGAAGTAGTAGGGTGTTATGGCACTGTAACCAACACTGGATGGAAGAACAGTGTCATCCACCGAATAGAAAATCATGTAGGACTACAGTGGAGCATGAGCATATTCCTCCTGCATTAATGAACTTCCTTTTCGCCACATTTTCCAACATATTGACGGTTAAACAGCAGGGCCTAAATCTTTTAGTGGGCCAATCGAGCAGCAGCTCACTTGCTATGAAAAACTCCCTGTGTTCGATTATGAACCCATAGATTGTTCGATTCCTGATATAGGCAGGAATTTGTTGAGCAAAGACCAACAGTATTTGTTGGGCATTTCAAATGTAATCACCTTGGGAGAATGTCCAGAAGACTTGAGAAATCGGAACCTGGTCCTTTGTTCCATTCCAGATGGCTACTGAGGCCAACCGTGTCCTTAGGCTGTATATAAGTTCATCAGATCCATCCGGAAACTTAAAAGAAATAGTTGGCTTCATCTTAAAATCATACATGCCTGTGTGATTTGCCATAAAAAAGAGCAACACATAATAGAAAAACAATAAAATAAAATAAACTTTCATATCAAATTCGAAAATATATGCTCTCTCTCTCGTATAAATTACAAAGAACGAGGTTTTCTATTATTCCTTGATATATAAGAGTCGACCCTAAATATTGATTATCTGATACAAAAATTGATATTGATGTCATTGCATCGTATAATTGTCAGTGATTTTCATGTGTTGGTGCTTAGTATACCTGGTTAATAAACATATTAGTTTAAAAACTTCGCTTGTTTCTTTCGTCAAATAATTAAGCACTGAAAAAGATTGTGAGCCAGGTTATTGTAAATTGATCACATTAAATAACACAACGCAAACTGTTCTCATAAATGTTACTTGATAATCAAATATGCTAATATTTCTAATTTAATTTAATAACTATATTCAAGGTCTATACTTATTGCCTGTTGCCAACTCAGTGTCTAAATTTCTAGATATTTAATTTGAGTATGAGATTTTGATCATCATGTCAGAATTTTATTGTTTGAGTTTGGTAGTAATACAGTCACTAGATTGTAATTAAAAATGTGTTGGTTGTATATGAAATTTTAGTGCTAAGAAAACTTGTTTAGCATGAATAAATGGTCAGAAAATCTAGAATCATTATGAATAAGTTAGAGAGTGAGATGAGCAACAGGTGTATTGTAAATTAAGATAAAAATACTAGGAATTAATGAATGTAAATTAATGAAAGGTAAATTATGAAAAAAGGCATTTACCAACACATGAGTGTTGGTAAGTGCCATGAATGTCAAATTTTAATTCAAGAAGAGTTTATTATTTACCATATCTAATCTATCCATAATATCTGTAATGATGAATTATAAATAAAAGAATAAAAAGCAGAAAGTAATTAAAATTAAAAAATTCTATTTTTTAGCACAACTAATAATGGTTTGTGTTAGAAAAGTGTTTTAATCAAATTTATTCGCACATAAGTTGTATTTATAGCAGTATAAGGCTCAAAACTCTCGGAACTTTTGTGCCTTGTTCACTCACAATTGTTTTGCATAACGTGGAAACAAATTGCTTACGCAAGCGAACTGGTGAATACCGCATATAATGCAATAAATTAATTTTAAGGGAAAAATCACTTAAAATAAATATTTTTATGTTCTTAAATATACAGTAAAGCACCATTTATAGGTCTTTGAAGGGACTGACGTAAAACGACGTAGAAATGAAAAGAACTTAACAACTTTGATTATTACAAAATTGAATGCAAATTCATTTAAAAGTATAATTTTAAAGTTTTTTTTAAGAAAGTATTGTACAATACTACATAGTATGAAAATCAATAATTAAAATTTAATATTTATCATAAACTTGAGAAAAATCATACCTTTATTGCGTATCTTGAATACTAATTATACATATCTTTTACGATTTATGTGCATGAAAGTAGGCATTTAATTAAAAAAAAGTCTTTATCCGTCGTGTGACGTATTGATTGTCTGTGAGTACAGAACAGAACACCACTTCATGCCCTGCTGTGACTCGACCATTTTGTTTATTTAACCCTTTGACTACTAAGATTTCTCAAAATCTGAGTACAGTTGTATACGGAGGTTTGCTTACTAATTGATCTGTGGAATGGATTCGTCCGCCCCGTCCCTCCCATTCTCCTCACTACGGGTGGTGGGAGATATAAATGGCAGGCCTTTAATCTCTTATCTCTCCCCTAAGGGTGACTTTAATGACCACTCACCCAACTGCGTTCTCCCCCCCCCTTTCGGAGCAGCAATTGGCCGAAATCCGCCCCGCTAGTATGGAAGTCGCATGGTCAGTTAAGGCCGGCTTAGGAGTCAGAGTGTTAAACAGTGTGGCGAACATGAAGTGGAAGAAACATCGGAAGACGCTCCTTCAAATAATGGCGAAGGCAGAGAGATGGAAAAGGTTACAAAAATACAAATCTAAAAATCTGGGATAATATACAAGAAACAAAGGGAAGTATCATATAAAACCATATACAAGCAAAAATTGTAAAAGGGAAAGAAATATGAGTATGAAATGTACAATATCAACAAACAAGAGAGGAAAAAAACTAATCAAATAAAGAAGTCCACAAAAACAAACTAAAATGCGAGTGTTAAAGCACATGTGTGTCTCTTCTCTTCTTTTCTCCATAAAGTGGAAGTTAAGTACAGCAGTATGAATCGAATTAATTTCATGGAATGTTTTTTCGCCATTCTTTTGATAAAAGCAATAAGTTCGAAGTTTCTCAACGGAGTAGACTGCGTGTTTAAAGAAAGATGGAATAAGTTCATCATCGTTTAAATTAACACCGGACAATTTGTCTTCTATTAATTCATCAACTGTAAATAATTTCAAAATCATGATATCTTTATCATAGTTCACATACTAGAAAGGAGGAAGTTTTCACATTTTAGAACGGGGAAACGACGTATAACCGAAGCTTTGCGTCGTAAAAAAGAAACTCTTTATCATTACAATGAATACGAATGAATCGGGAATGTGTTGAACGACGCATAAATGAGAAACGTATAAACAGTGATTTACTATATCCTTAATCCATAATAATATAATTAATGCGAAACTGTGTCTGTCTGTCTGTTTGTTAAGCTTTCACGACCAAACCACAAAACCGATTTGGATGAAAATTGGCAGAGTTGTAGCTTGAAACCCAAGAACGGACAAAGGCTAGGTGAAATCACGTTAAATTAATTATTTTTGACTACAGATTAAAAATAGTTAACAAAGAAAGCCCATTGACTCCGCGATTCGCGATGAAGATTTTTATTTTTCAATAAACTGTCAAGTGATCCTTCAGGAATGCGAAAACATGTGGAATAAATTATTTTTAAAATCAACTATCACGTGATCCTTTTTTCAGCCGTAACTTCGGAACAAATTGTTCGATAAAAATGATTTTTATACCATCTTAAAGATCAAAATTGTACCTTTTCAATGATATTAATTTTATTTCTGTGACATTTTTCCTTCAATTTTTATTCATTTTTTAAAGTTTAATAATTTTTTGCGTGCAGACGATTTTGAAATAACGCAAATTTATACCTACTTCGCTGCTAGGAAACGGTTAGACTTTGAACTAATTTACCTTTGTTTCGGAAAATTTTGCTTATGTTTATAAATATCATAAAATAAGGCAGAAATTACATGCATCTGTCTGTCTGTCGGTCGATCACAAGAACTCCTCCTAAACGGTGAACGTTACGACATGAAATTTACACACAAGGTGCTGTTTTCAACTTTCAGATTTAATTAGTTCTTAAGATATTTAATTAAATAACGAACATTAGCCGCTTTTAAAGCTATTGCTTAGAGGTTTTTTGCCAATAACTTCTGAAATCTTTATTAGACAACAATTATTTTTATGCCATTTTAAAGACTAGAAAATGATCTTTTTAATGCTATTAATTCCATTCCGATGAAATGTTTTCTCCGATTGCTCTAAAGGTTTAAAAATATTTTTTAACGTAATTTCTAATAATACTTTTTATTCTTATAGAAATAAATTCAAGCCAAATTACTGTTTCGCGCGCGGGCTTTTGCCAGTGTTAAAGTTAATACAAGAAAATATTGCTTTCTTTGACCATAAACAAGAAAGGAGACTTTGCACTTCCGGTTTCCTGTTGTCGTAGCATTTACAGCTTTTAATACGGTTACACAGTGATCCAATGACGTTAGTCAATTATTCTTCGATGAGAGTGTTTTAATTCCACGCCTTCCGATAATACCGAAGGATTTATCATCTCAGTTCAAAAGATAACAAATCCCGTTAAAAACATCATTTGCGAGGCTCAGGGCCAGACACTGAAAGTGGCAGGCGTACTACATTTGGCAAAACCATATTTTTCCCATGAGCAACTATATGTGGCCTGTTCACGTGTGTACAGCCCACACAACCTCTACATCCGTGCAAATAACGTGGTATACAAAAGTAAATCATCATAGATCAACAATTTACGTAACTATATCAGCATACATGTACAGTACACTCCTGTCAGCCGCCCAATTAAGTATTATCAACCGTCAGAACTTTTCCTTTACCCTTTCAAAATGCAACAAAACATTTACATTCGTGAATTAAAAAAAGAATAATTAAAATTCTTTGAGCACGAAGTCGCGGGTAACAGCTAGTAATATAATAAATGCGAAAGTGTGTCTGTCTGTTTGTTTGTTAAGCTTTCACGACCAAACTACCAAACCGATTTGGATGAAAATTGGTAGAGTTGTAGCTTCAAACCCAAGAACGGACATAGGCTAGGTGAAATCACGTTAAATTAATTATTTTTGACTACAGATTAAAATTAGTTAACAAAGAAAGCCCATTGACTCCGCGATTCGCGATAAATTTTATTTTATTTTTCAATCAACTGTTCACGTGATCCTTCAGGAATGCGAAAACATGTGGAATAAATTATTTTTAAAATCAACTATCACGTAATCCTTCTTTCCGCTGTAACTTCGGAACAAATTGTCCGATACAAATTATTTTTATACTATCTTAAAGATACAACTTTTACCTTTTCAATGATACCAATTTTATTTAAGTGACATTTTGTATTCAATTTTTATTAATTTTTTAAATTTTACGTGCAGACGATTTTGAAATAACGCAAATTTATAGCTACTCAGTTGCAAGGAATTGGTTAGACTTTGAACTAATTTATCTTTATTTTTGAAAGTTTTGCTTATATTTATAAGTAAGTATCCATAAAATAAGGCAGAATTTACATGTATCTGTCTATCTGCCGGTCGATCGGTCGGTCACAAGAACTCCTCCTAAACGGTGAACGGTAGCGACGTGAAATTTACACACGGCATTCTATTTTTAGGTCAAAGGTGTTATTTTCAAAGTGTGTCTGTCTGTCTGTTTGTTAAGCTTTCACCACCAAACTACCAAACTGATTTGGATGAAAATTGGCGGAGTTTTAGCTTGAAACCCAAGAACGGACATAGGCTAGGTGAAATCACGTTAAATTTATTATTTTTGACTGCAGACAACAATTAAATAATTAACAAACCCCATTGACTCAGCGATTCTCGATGAAGATTATTTTATTTTTCAGTCAACTGTCACGTGATCCTTCAGGAATGCGAAAACATGTGGAATAAATGATATTTAAAATCAACTTGCACGTGATCCTTTTTTCCGCCGTAACTTCGGAACAAATTGTTCGATAAAAATGATTTTTATACCATCTTAAAGATCAAAATTGTACCTTTTCAATGATATTAATTTTATTTCTGTGACATTTTCCCTTCAATTTTTATTCATTTTTTAAAGTTTAATAATTTTTTACGTGCAGACGATTTTGAAATAACGCAAATTTTTACCTACTTCGCTGTTAGGAAACAGTTACACTTTGAACTAATTTATCTTTATTTCTGAAAATTTTGCTTATGTTTATAAATATCTATAAAATAAGGTAGAAATTACATGTATCTGTCTGTCTGTCGATCGATCGGTCGATGACAAGAAATCTTCCTAAACGGTGAACTGTAGCGACATGAAATTTACACACGGCATTCTAGAGCATATTTTTAGGTCAAACGTGCTATTTTCAACTTTCAGAGTTAATTAGTTTCTTAAGATATTTAATTAAATAACGAACATTAGCCGCTTTTAAGCCTAATGCTTAGACGTTTTTCGCCAATAACTTCTGACATATTTATTAGAAAACAATTATTTTTATGCCATTGACCAGAAAATGATCTTTTTAATGCTATTAATTCCATTGCGATGAAATGTTTTCTCTGATTGCTATAAAGGTTTAAAAACATTTTTAACGTAAATTCTAACAATACTTTTTATTCTTGTAGAAATAAATTCAAGCCAAATTACTGTTTCGCGTGTGGGCTTTTGCCAGTGTTAAAGTTAATAAAAGAAAATATTGTTTTCTTTGACCATAAACAACAAAGGAGATTTTACACTTCCGGTTTCCTGTTGTGGTAGCATTTACAGCTTTTAATACGGTTACACAGTGATCCAATGACGTTAGTGAATTATTCTCTCGATGTCTTGTTTAATTTTCATAGTGAGATATTAGAAAATATCCCTCTGTAGATACGGTAATGGGCATTAACAAGGAACATCATATTCTGTAGAGCTCTTCAAGATCTTAGAATTGTCAGGGGCACCTTTCGACAAGCCGAGATTGAAAGTTAGTGTGCCAGTACTACTAATACGTAACCTCGATATACCGAGACTGCGCAATGGCACACGGTTACAAATTACACACCTAGGTACAAACATCGTGAAAGCTACTGTTATGACTGATATAGGGAGAAGAGAGAGTGTTTTATTTCCACACCTTCCGATAACACCGAAGGATTTATCATCTCAGTTCAAAAGGTAACATATCCCTTTAAAAATATCATTTGCGAGGCTCAGGGTCAGATACTGAAAGTGGCAGGCGTACATTTGAAAAAACCATATTTTTCACATGGGCAACTATATGTGGCCTGTTCACGTGTGTACTGCCCACACAACCTCTACATCCGTGCAAATAACATGGTATACAAAAGTATATTAGCATAGATAAACAATTTACATACCTATATCAGCGTACATGTACAGTACACTCCTGTCAGCTGTCCAATTAAGTATTATCAACCGTCAGAACTTTTCCTTTCCCCTTTCAAAATGCAACAAAACATTTACATTCGTGAATTAAAAAGAAGAATAATTCAAATTCTTCGCGCACGAAGTCGCGGGTAACAGCTAGTAATATAATAAATGCGAAAGTGTGTCTGTCTGTCTGTTTGTTAAGCTTTCACGACCAAACCACAAAACCGATTTGGATGAATATTGGCAGAGTTGTAGATTGAAACCCAAGAACGGATATAGGCTAAGTGAAATCACGTTAAATTATTTTTGACTACAGATTAAAAATAGTTAACAAAGAAAGACCATTGACTCCGCGATTCACGATGAAGTTCTTTATTTTTCAATCAACTGTCACGTGATCCTTCAGGAATGCGAAAACATGTGGAATAAATTATTTTTAAAATCAACTATCACGTAATCCCTTTTTTCCGCTGTAACTTCGGAACAAATAGTCCGATAAAAATTATTTTTCTACCATCTTAAAGTGAAAAATTTTACCTTTTCAATGATATTAATTTTATTTCTGTGACATTTTTCCTTCAATATTTATTCATTTTTTAAAGTTTAATAATTTTTTATGTGCAGACGATTTTGAAATAACGCAAATTTATACCTATTTCGCTGCTAGGAAACGGTTAGACTTTGAATTAATTTATCTTTATTTCTGAAAATTTTGCATATGTTTAGAAATATATATAAAACAAGGCAGAAATTACATGTATCTGTCTGTCTGTCGGTCGATTGGTCGGTCACAAGAACTCATCCTAGTACTCCTTTTTAGTGCTATTAATTACATTGCGATGAAATGTTTTCTCTGATTGTTATTAAGGTTTAAAAATATTTTTGTAACGTAATTTCTAACAAGTCTTTTCATTCTTATAGAAATAAATTCAAGCCAAATTACTATTTCGTGCGCGGGCTTTTGCCAGTGTTAAAGTTAATATAAGAAAATATTGCTTTCTTTGATCATTAACAACAAAGGAGACTTTACACTTCCGGTTTCCTGTTGTCTTAAGACTTGCAGCTTTTAATGCGGTTACACAGTGATCCAATAACGTTAGTGAATTATTCTCTCGATGTTTTGTTTAACTTTCACAGTGAGGTATTACAGAATATCCCTCTGTAGATACGGTAATGGGCATTAACAAGGAACATCATATACTGTAGAGCTCTTCAACATCTTAGAATTGTCAGGGGCACCTCCCGACAAGCCGAGATTGAATGCCGGTGTGCCAGTACTACTAATATGCAACCTCGATATACCGAGACTGCGCAATGGCACACGGTCGCAAATTACACACCAAGGTCCAAACGTCATGAAAGCTACTGTTATGACTGATATAGGGAGAAGAGAGAGTATTTTAATTCCACGCCTTCCGATAATGCCGAAGGATTTATCATCTCAGTTCAGAAGGCAACAATTCCCTTTAAAAATGTCATTTGCCAATCTCAGGACCAGATACTGAAAGTGGCAGATGTACATTTGGAAAAACCATATTTTTCGTATGGGCAACTATACATGGCATGTTCACGTGTGTCCAGCCCACACAACCTCTACATCCGTACAAATAATGTGGTATACAAAAGTATATTAGAATAGATAAACAATTTACATAACTATATCAGTATACATGTACAGTACACTCCTGTCAGCCGTCCAATTAAGTATTATTTCCGTCAGAACTTTTACTTTCTACTTTCAAAATGCAACAAAACATTTACATTCGTGAATTAAAAAAAAGAATAATTCAAATTCTTCGAAGTCGCGAGTAACAGCTAGTAGTAAATAAATCGGTTAATTTAATTTATGAAATTTAATTACATAATAATTATTTTCAGTTTCTGAGAAATCTCACTTATACGAGTTTCAACCGAAAATAATATTTTAGCAACGTAACTGAAATGCATCACTTTTAAGGAAAAACAAAAAAATACGTTTTACCGTCTTTGCTGTTTATAATTTCCGAGTTAAAGACATAAACCAGAAGGAGTGGCCTCCCGAAACTTTTTCGCATACGACCTGTAATGTGGGGTGGGTAAACACCCAGTGAGTTGGTAAATATTTTAGGGGTATTTACCCAAGGCCTAGTTATTTGGAGAAAAAAAATTATGAATGGTGATTTACAATGAAACATATAAAATTTATGAATTTCCAAAAACTTAATATTTTGCAAGAAAATGCGTATGTTCGCAGTTTTTACACGCGCTGAGGTACCACTACTTTATTTAACGTTTTTGAGTACGAAATCTTACTATAGATATCACACAAGATTTCACCATACCTCTGGTTGATCACAAGCGTCCATCTGGAAAATGTCAGAACGAAGTTTCGTTTTAGGAGGATGCCATAATTTTCGACGAGCGTGTTTGCCGCTCTCTACAATTTCCTTCGTAGACCACCAAGGTCAAAAGCCAGCCATACTAACTTGAGTAAAATAAGAGAAACGCTCGCCAACACACAGTCGCAATGTGTATTTCGAACCAAATATGCAATTTGGACAACTTTTTTTAACGGATTGAAACGAAAATTGGACACAAATCTACAATTAAGATTACAAGGCCACATACCAAATTTTATATATCCAAGTCATTATCTTAAAGAGTTATTGTGTTCACAAGTTTGCGATTATACAGACCGACAGATAGTCAACCCTTTGACGGATTTGGCCCAAACTTTTATACGGACCTACATTCATGATGATAAAACTGTGTACCAAATTTTACCCATCTAGCTATTGAAGTGTTTAAGTTATAGTGTTCACAAGAAAGCGGACAGACAGACTTCCCGCAGACGGATTTTGTCCAAAATCTATATATTTAAAACGCTTATGTGGACGCAATATCGGGCCGAATTTGTTAATCGTCTTTCGGCAACACCTCGCAAATTTCGTTTGTTTACATCTGCGGAAAGTCCGAGGTAACGATTTTCCTCCTCAGTTTTTTTGGAATTATTAAAACTGCATCAAATTGGAAGTAGGGGACAATAGCCTTTGTTGCTTCAAATCCCGTAACACAAATTCAAGTCAAGGTAACGATTTTTTTGAGATTTTTTGAAAAAAAAAAAGTTTTGCAGCTTCGATTAAGCAAATGAATTAATGCCCCCTTAATATGACCTTTTCAGTGAAAAGTTTGAGAAATGGGCTATTTCATCTCTCGATTAATCACATTTTCTGAGTTAAAAAAAAAACACTATCTAGAGAAAAATGTTGTACCTTTCTTGACTAAATTGTAACTGGAGTGAGTCTGTATACGTAAATAATTATTATGGTTTTTGATTTTGAATAGTTAATATGAGCATATTTTTAGCCACTTTTTTTCAGGATATTCCTTTTTCAGCTGAAAGGTTGTTAACTCGGTTATATAGTCTGTCAAAAATTCAAATTTTCTGTGGTTTAAAATATAAATGGCTAACCAGAGAAAAAAGTTATATCTTTCCTGACTAAATAGTAATTGAATTAAATATGTATACAAGTAGGGAAGCTTTTTTATTAACATTTCATTAAAAAGAGTGCATATTTAAAATTTTGGTTAAAAAATGCAACAATTTTGTAAATTTCGAAAAAAAAAAAACTATCTTATCAATTTTAGAAAGCTAAAACTAAATAATTATTATTGGTTTTAATGTTGAAGAGTTAATATGAACACATTTTAAGCCCCTTTTCTCCATAATATGTCCTTTTTTAACTAAAAGATTGTTAAAACATCTGTCGACATATCAATTTTTTTGTTGTTTAAAATATAAATGACTATCCATAGAAAAAATTTATATCTCTTCTGACTAAATAATAATTACATTGAGCATGTATACAAGTGGGGAAGCTTTTTTCAGCAACATTTCATTAAAAAGAGTGCATGTTTAAAATTTTGGTTAAAAAAGCAATAATTTTTGAAAATTTTAAAAATGCTATCTTATCAGTTTTAAAAAGCTAAAACAAAATAATTATTACATGTTTTAATTTTTAATAGCCAATGTGAACATATTTTAAGCCACTTTCCTCCTTAATATATCCATTTTTTAGCTAAAATGTTATGAAATGCATTGATTATTTTCATAACTGCAGGCATGTAGTTCATCTTAAAATAATGTATTTTTTCATTCGTCTTACACTTTTATAATTTCTTGGTTGGATTTATTTGCCTGTTGTATTTGTTTCCAAGTGGGGAAACTTTTTTATTAACATTTCATTAAAAAGAGTACATATTTAAAATTTTGGTTAAAAAAGCAACAATTTTGTAAATTGTGAAAAGACAAAATAAAAAAGCTATCTTATCAATTTTAAAAAGCTAAAAGTAAATAATTATTATTGGTTTTAATGTTGAATAGTTAATATGAACACATTTTAAGCCCCTTTTCTCCATAATATGTCCTTTTTTAACTAAAAGGTTGTTAAAACATCTGTCGACAAATCAATTTTTCTGTTGTT
>BGPR01001839.1:0-33750 GCA_013235015.1 Araneus ventricosus | reverse complement strand
TAAGCCTCTTTTCTCCATAATATGTCCTTTTTTAGTTAAAAGGTTGTAAAATTATCTGTCGACAAATCAATTTTTCTGTTGTTTAAAATATAAATGACTATGCATAGAAAAAATTTATATCTCTTCTGACTAAATAATAATTAGATTGAGTATGTATACGTGTGGGGAACTTTTTTCAGCAACATTTCATTAAAAAGAGTGCATATTTAAAATTTTGGTTAAAAAAAGCAACAATTTTTTAAATTTTGAAAAAACAAAACAAAAAAAGCTATCTTATCAAATTTAAAAAACTAAAAGTGAATAATTATTATTGGTTTTAATGTTGAATAGTTAATATGAACACATTTTAAGCCCCTTTTCTCCATAATATATCCTTTTTTAGCTAAAAGGTTGTTAAATCATCTGTCGACAAATCAATTTTTCTGTTGTTTAAAATATAAATGACTATCCATAGAAAAAATTTATATCTCTTCTGACTAAATAATAATTAGATTGAGTATGTATACAAGTGGGGAATCTTTTTTCAGCAACATTTCATTAAAAAGAGTGCATGTTTAAAATTTTGAATAAAAAAGTAACAATTTTTGAAATTTTTAAAAATGCTATTTTATCAGTTTTAAAAAGCTAAAACAAAATAATTATTGCGTATTTTAATTTTTAATAGCCAATGTGAACATATTTTAAGCCACTTTCCTCCCTAATATGTCCATTTTTTTAGCTAAAATGTTGTGAAATGGCATTGATTATTTTCATAACTGCAAGCATGTTGTTCATCTTAAAATAATGTATTTTTTCATTCTTCTTACACTTTTATAATTTCTTAGTTGGATTCATTTGCCTGTTGTATTCGTTTTCCTGATGCTTTTATTATATAAGAAAACGGCCCTTTTCAGGGCCAAAAAATTTTATTATGTCTTGATTAAGTGGAAAGCATCAAAAGAAAATCAACTATGACGTCACACTACTATGTCTTTATAAATAATATTAAATATAAATTGTTTTCAGAATTAATTTTTAGATATATTTGTTTTAATTTTGCAACTCTTATTTATTTGTTTATTTATGCACTTTCATAATTTTCTTTGTAAGTTTTATTTGAAGAAAAATATTTTTTTCGAGATTAACAAATTTTATTCTTTGCTGATTTAAGTTAAAGCATCAGAAGCAAATAATGCTGAATCAAATATATATAAAGATTTTACAATAACTGTGCTAGGACACGCAGTGTCTTCATTGTGGCGAGCGAAGCGAGCAGGGGGCAGAGCTCCCTAGTTTGATAGAAACCTACAAATGATGTGGCAAGATCACATACCAAATTTCATCCCCGTAGCTCTAATAGCTTTTGAGTTATCGTATTCACAGACACAAATAATTCCAAAATTGTGTTTTTCGGATTCGGGGAGGTCTAAAACGCGGAAATTCATCAAAATCTCGAGTTCGAATTTTTTGACGATTACAATACTTTCTCTTTGTATACTTCGTATACGAGAAAGTAAAAATAAGTGCTGAAGGGTATAAGCGGCTCTCGTCACCAGTGGATGATGTGGTTCATGTTTAAGGATAATTAACTTCCTGTTCAACTTTGCCAAAAGACTAGATTAAATTTTTGTAGCTTCAATTTCGTCCAGATGTTATGGGATATCATTGTTTCAAACGAAAAGGAACGAAGAAAATGGATGTTTATTTTTTCACTTTACGCTCAACTAGGAATTTTTAGATCTGTTCAGAAATTGCGCCTTGAAAAATTTCATGTGAAAAAGAAATTTTCAAAGGCTAATTTTTAGTGTAAATGGCAATGCCATAAACTAACTGACAACGGAAAAGCATACTTTCCCAAATTTTATATTGTAATCCCAGAAGAATTAATAATCTTGGTACCACTTATAACAAATGTATAGAATATTATAAATTGATCATAAATGAACTTGATAAGATTTTATAAAATTTCCATTTTCAAACTTTTGATTATACGAGACTTTTCAATTGTTATTTCACAAATTCATATGTGGTTTCTAAAACAATAGGAACCTACCAGGAAATTAAATGATAACTCATATTTCCACCCAAATTTAGAACTAACATTACATTAATTTTTAAATGTGACTCTTCGAATAAAATAGACAACCAAGATTATCGAAACACCAGGGAATGTCTACAGGACCAAAGAGATGATGAAAGTGTAGTTGCTACAACCCATTTCGTAACTAATACAAGAATAATGGGTACTAAACATCTGAAACACGATAGCTGATTGAGCATTGGAAATCGGAAAATAATACACAGAATCTTTCCTTTTTAGTAGATCCTTGAATGAAAGACAGTGGTGTTTTTGGTAGGTATTTGGTGCAATACTTCATTAGAAAATCAATTTCTAGATTTCCTCAAAATTTTTCTTCCACAGGTACAGTATAAAACGTGCCGAGTGAGAAGTATCTTCCGAGCACATTCTTTCTCTGCGTGAAAGCTACCACTGCAGGTAAAGTACACTAAATTATTGGAACTTTTTATCTCGTGTGATTTTAGTAATTATCCATTAGCAAATTTATGAATTCGTATTTATATTCAAATTAGATACCTTTCATCAGGTGATTTTTTTTTTCAGAATGAATTTTTATTTTCATTGGTTAAGTATACAGAAAAGGACATTTCTAAACTTAAACAATAACGAATACATGCCTTTTTATAGTTATAAAATTTATACATGCTCCTAAAATTGAATTTAAAAAATTCTATACAGATCATGAGATGGTGCTTTAATATAGTTAATATAATGTTATAGATGTTTTCTGTTTAAGTAATGAATGGGGGATGTATTACATTTATTCAATAGATGTTTATTGCTTAAATAAAGAATAGACTATCTCTAAAGAAGAATTTTATGGATGCGCGTTTTAAATATCTATTTGTGCGTGATTACTAATACAATAAAACATTTCGTAATTCGATCTTTTTCGTAATTCGAAGTTTTTGGATCTGTACGAAGGAGAACCTATCGTATGGAATCCTCAAAACTGTATGATATTACTGTTTGTATTCCCTATTTGAATAATATTATTTTGCATACTTTTAATGATGATAGCTACATTTTTATTGATAAATTTACATTTTATAATTGCTACATTATGTAACTTTATAATCAGTATATTTAATTTACATCTTAATTAATCATAATTAAGATTTTGGAATTTGCATATGGTAAATCAAAATTTATTTATTATCGAATTAAATTCAGAACCCATTGAATAAAAGAAACTGCAAATAACTTCGTCTTTCCAAAAAATTGCTTTCTGTATTACTACTGAACACATCACGATTATTTTCTAATAACATTAGTGAGGCATAAAGCACTAAAAGGAATTGTGTTCATGCTAAAGACTGAAGTAATATGAAGTGGGAATGCAAAAACAAATTTGATATTTAATATTAAATTTTCAAATCAATATACTATCTATGCCTCTTTTCATTGAGAAACAGTCAATCTCTTGAAGAAGCAAATTGTTAATTGTTGATTATAATTGATGATTGTTGATTGTATTCGATAATCTCCAATCTTCAAAAATCTCGGAGATAAATTTGAATAGAACATGAAACTGATTTTAATAAAAACGAGCAAATGGTCAAAGGGCACATAAAAAATCAACAAAAATATAATTTTAATTTTTGTGGATTCATTAAAACATCAACATGATGATTTAAGAATGGATTAGAATTAAAATTATACATTAATTCTAACCAGTAAATATTTTTTTAAGTTTGATGAAATGCTGCATGCTTATTAAATACCCTGTAAAGCGACAAAGTTTAAATTTATACAAATTTTATACTCATTGCCTCGAAAGAAGGCGATTATGACTTCTTATAAACTAAATGTCAAGTTCAAATGTTATTTAGTTCTTCATGTTTCATATATAGAGGCGTAATAATATTAAATAAGCCATTGCAGAAATTCAGAGAATTGAACTAAATAATGATTCTTGACTCTTTTTTTCCAAGACAGATAATTAACATTTTTATTTTAGTTTAAAAAATGAATACGCAAGAAATCGAGAAATACAGAAATTCATTTTAAGAACATATTTTTTAAGATAATAAATATTTAAAAATATATTGTCATCGAAAAACGGTCAGTTGTTGGAATTATAAGATTTCAACAGACTATTAATTTCTTGGATCCTGTGCAAGTCCTGCTGTGAAACTTTTACTGCTAGGCTCCGCTATAAATCAAGCGGATTCGCTTTCACTGATGATTGCGCGTGAGAAGTGGGGGGAGCAAGTGAATGCGCGGTGATTCGTGAGCAGAGGTGGGGGAAATATAATTTATCAGCGGTTTTCTACTTCAACAAGTGTGTTTAGTGCAGTCCGCCAAGCCGAAGCAGGAGGGGAAATGCAATTGCTTTGATAATGGCGATGATAAAGAGGGGTTTGTAGGTTGTTTTTGAAAAACCTCCACAACTTATCTCAGGGCCGGCTCCAGAGTATTCGGCGCCCTCCGCGAAATTATTGTGGCGCCCCCCTTGTATATATCGTATATTGGTACATGTGTTAAAAAATTTAACTACAATAATTAACTAAAGTAATTAAGATGTAAGTGTATTAAATGTTTAATTATAGCAAAAGATTTACTATATACTAAAGATTTCCTTTCCTTTCTATTGTGTTCCAATTGGCAGCCATATAACGCTCGCGAATTTTCAAATTTATGATTAGGAATTGGCACCCCTACAAGCCCGGCACATCCCTGACTTAGCTAATGCTGAACATGAAAATTCAATACGCCATAGTCTAGAGTTGTTACAGTTATTTCTTTATTAATATAATTAGTAGAAGAGATAATGTTTAGTGTTCATATTCACCAGATGGCGTGAGAGTGACATTTTCTTTCTTTCGATCTCTTTTTTTTTGGGGGGGGGTATATAATCGTACACTGTATATGTTAAGGTCAATGTGATTAATCAATTATTATTAATAATAATCGGATTTTTAAGAAGTTATTAATAATAACCGATTAATCACATTGACCGTACAGTTCAGTCTTCATTAAAATGCTCATCCCTCACCATCCCTGAGTAATCAGACTTGGTGATCTGAAGTGTGTGAAATTCGGCAGAATACTGAATGATTTTAAGATGAGGTATTTTTGGTGGTTTAGATGCTAATTTTCGGAATGATTTCTATAGGCGCTTTGTGTGGGTTTAAATTCTAGTGTCTCTGAATTTAGCTAAAGATGTGAACAAGTTTTGTGTATAAATTAAGGACTATTGTAGAAATGGCGTTGAGATAATCGTGTTAAGTTAACTAATTAAGTTGAGGTAGTTGCGCTGATTTGATTTTGATCATTTTTATTGGCTCGATATATCTGTTAAGGGATTGAAAATAGATAAGCTGAGCCTTGTCGTGGAAGATTTAAATTTAACCGTACCTAGTACTGCAGAAATGATTGATTTAAAAAACCGAATCGATAATTGTGGGGTATATAAAAATGAGATTTTATAAAAAAAAATAATTGTATAAAGATTTGCGCAGAATGATATCGATGGTGTATTAAAGGAAAAACAAACTAAACTTGTGAATGAGATATTACATAATTAACATAAACTGTAATTTAAAAAATTAAATTAGCTTGCATAGTTTTTTGATTATTGAAAAATTGACTGCTTGTGGTGATTTCATCCTATTAAGCTTTGAAGTGAATCACTAAATTGGAATGAGATATTATAGTCCGTGAGTTTATCTAGTGAAGTTCTCAAATCTCTTCTGTTTTGAGATACTTTTTGTGATTGTACTTGCTTCTCTTTTTCAAAAAGTATTCTATCGGAAGATGTAGTTAGATAACTGTTTGCAAATTGTGAAGGTACAATAATTAAACCATTATGTGAAAAGAATGAATTACTTCAAACATGTGTATTTTTGCGCAAGAGAGCAGACCTCGGACATGAAAAACATGGATCCGAAATTTACGATTGTGGTCCAGTTGGGGGAGGAAGTTTTGATAGATGAAGCAGTGAACATGAAGCGTGCCACCGCAAGATCGATGGAATTTAATTGTCACGCAAATAAACCCTCTTGTGATCTGTTATTCTGTGTAATCTAAAAAGCATGGCCCCCAAACGAATGGTTTCATTCCTTTTCTTTTTTGTCTTTTGATGTGTTTATCAGTCAGAAACTGTTGCCAGAGCAAGAAATGCAATTTTGTTGTCTACGGGGATCTTCAATGTATGCAGGAAACATATCAGATTCAGGCTGTTTCTGGGGAAAGGAGGTTGTGTAGAAGTTTTATTATGACATTGTGAGCTCTTCCAAGGTGGCCGCATGCTATTTATTACCAGAAAAACTTTGAACTGAGTGAAAAGTAATGGAGATTTTGAGATATCTGGATTTTTTTGTGGTCATGAACTTTTAAATGAACAGAGTTCAGTTGAAAAATTTCGTCTTTACTCGGAAGTTTTTTGTAATCTAAGAAAAAATCAAGTTTTCCTTAACTATAAAAAAAATCAAAATTTTCAAACTTGGAAGAAAAATCCTCTTTCTAATTAACAAGAAAAATGACAAAACAGAATAAATTCCGAGAAGCAATGGATTTCATAAGAGCAGTATACAATAAGAAAATCAATTAGGGAGGAAAAAGTGTTTTATTTATTTTGATAGAAGGAAGAAAACATGAAAAATGAAATTAGTCGGGACAGTTCCCAATTTTCAACTCTTTTATCTCTCTTAGAAAAGTAGTCCTGTATTGAAAAAACATCCTGTATTTGAATTCAATTGTCCGTTTTATACTTGTTTGATAATAGTTCATATTTATTAAAAAAGATAAACTAAAATTAATTTTTGTAGAATTTGGGCGATATCTCACCAATTCTTTGGCGACTTTCCTCTGCTTGGCGTCTTCATGTGAGTCGCTTCGCTATTCGCCTGTACATATTTTGTAGCTCACGCTGATATGACTTGCGACAGCCCTGTCGTCCAATAAATTAACCCTTTCTTGGTCGGCGTCGCACGTCATACGTTCGGCTTTTTTGTGCCCGTACGGTCGGCGTCGAAGAGAAAAATTGCATCGTTCAAAGTGAATTCGTCGCTATTTACGGGTCTCGTTATATTCCGCGATTATTATTATTATTTTTTTTTTGTATTTCTGAATAATCAATAAAATAATTGGCAATAAATGGTTTCAATGTGCTTTTTACGCTCTAATGACCAAGAAAGATTGTAAAGCAGTTTTCATGGTAAGGTGGTAAACCCAATTTAAAAAACACTTTTTACATATCATAAATAATTCTCTTCATGAAGATATTTATCATAAATACGTCAAAACAATAGATTTGAAAAATATAATATCAGAGAGTATTTTGTTTTAATTTAAAACTTGGATGCATTTCAGGGAAAACTGGAGATCAGTGAACGGGATATCACATGTATGACCACCAGTACGTCAAGCAAAAACTGCTTACTGACAAAAATATTTTGCGTTTTCGAATTCAGGATATAACATATATTAATTTTGAGCAGTAAAAAAAAAAAAAAAAAAAAAAATGCTTTTTTGGTTCGGAAATTCGAAAAAAAAAAGAAAAAAAATCCGACCAACTTTTTGCTATTAAATGTGTGGTCCAGATGTCTGCATTCTAGTTTGTCTTATTTTCTACCTAAAATAATGCTAAAATTTATCGGGTTATGGCCATCAACAACGATTACACTACGAACAATAAAAATGAAACTTGAAGTCAAGGAGGAAGCATTTTTTCCACTTAACTAAGATTCGATATTGGAATAAATTCAGATAGTTAGGTTCAAAAGTAGTAAATATGTTTTCAAAAATATGAGACATTAAGAAAATTATTACTTTTACGAAACCATTTATCTTTCTTAGGGTTTGATTTGGTTTATGAACAACAAAATTGCAACAATATGTAATAGATAAAATAGTTTTTGTAAAATAATGTGATTATCGTAGGTCTTTAAAGATTGTCTAATAGAATAATTTTGAGAAGGGTTAATTTTGTATTCCTCTTTCAATGTATTACGAGACACCTTTAACATTTATAATGTGTTTGCAGTATTGAAACTCAACACAAGATTCGCAACGATAATCATACGCACATGTTACTAAATTTGCAGACGCATCGAACTGCGTCGATAAACTTAGAATTTATAATATTTTCATTGTATTTTGCAGTATGATTATCCTGCCATCTGTTGACGATAAAAATAACTTCACAGTTAAGGGGACATACGACTCTTAAACCTCCGCAAAATGGGGAAAAATCTGTCAAATTCGACACATCATATCTCTAAAACAAAACAATTCACAAACTAACTATTTTTGTAGAAAAATATGTTTCTTCTGTTATTGTACACACATTTTCAAATCTTAGTATTGATATGTATGTATTTGAGAGAGTAATAAATATGGGTATAATTTTTGGTGAAAAAATTAGTTAGTCACCTTGCGCGCATGATTACGGATAAAATATTGGTTTAAACACAATATTTTGGGTATCTAAGTAATCCAAATAGTCTGTTTAAGAAATTGAACCACAATTTATTTACAATTAAATTTTATTTCTATTTTATATACCAATCTATATATATAAAACGCTGAGGCGGAAATAATAAGGGAAGTGGGGGTAAGAGTACGCATGAATTTTTTCCCTGTTGGCAACAGTGCAAGCAGAAGCGAGTGTGCTTATATCAACACATGTGTTTTCAGCTCTCTCAAGAGACCGCCATTATTATTTTCATCGTTGCTGTCTTTTATTTATCAGGTAAGATATGATTTCGTTATGTTAGCATGCAATTTTTCTGTGAAGAAATCTTAATTTTTTTGTAAATAAAGGACTAATGCAGGCTTGCTTTCAAAGTAAATATCATTATGAGGTTTGTTCCCTTCCGAACAACGAGACCACATTAGAATTTAACTTTAGTGAATGCTACGGTCATCTATGGACGATTTAGAGAAGCAATACACTGGCGGCTAAGAGTACGCACAGACCAGTTACGCGTACTCTTATCTGCTCTGTAATTTGAAGCAGCCATTCCAAAACTTTGCATTTTATTTTATCATTATTATTATTATTATATAAAAAATGAGATTAGAAACAATATTTTATGAATTATGGGTTTACATTTTATGATTTTTACTATTTTTAAATATTAAAAATTATGATTTCTTAACCGGAAATAATAATATTTGAATTAGGCTATTTTTTTAGGCTTTTTTATTTCGAAAAATAGTGCGTTTGTAATTTTGTATGTTTCAAAGGTTTAATCAAGTTTCTATTCGCATTATAATGATAGAAGTAAAACGTGTATTTATTTAAAAATGCGCCTTAATTTCCAATATTCAGCGCCGTTGAGGCGGCAGAAGATATTAAGCTATAATTCTGAAATTTTGTAAAGGTGTTGTTGTTAATAAATAGTAACTTTTAAACACTGCCGCAAACCGATCAACGAAATCTGAGATTTTTTTATTAATTTTTGAATTTTAACCATTTTTAGTCCAATTTTCACAACTTTCTGCCCATTGAGGCGACAGAAGATATCAATTCAGAGTTATAAGATTTTACACACTTTTTAATGATAGGAGTTCGCAACCTTTCCGCACTACCGCAGAAAGATCTAAGAAACTTCGAGTTTTTCGGCCCGCCCTAGTGCGTACTCTTGGCCTCACGTCCTGCGTACTCTTACCCGATCGCATTTAGCATTTTCCCCCCTTGCGTTTCGCAATATATATATATTTTTTTAAGCTAAAATTTTCATTTTTTGTACCCTTCTTTCTAAGTTAATAAACTATGATTCAGTGTATTTTCGAGGCTCTAACTTTTCAATTATCATTTTTATAATGAAAATTCCACTAGGTGCGTACTCTTACCCTCCTTTCCCTTACGTGGCGGAAAAAAAGGAGTGAATTTCTTTTCTGCCGATGGCAACGACCGGTTTGTTTAGAACCGGCAATGGTCGAAACTGATAATTCATTACAAAACGTGGCGGCAATGATATATTTTTTTCAACATTTCGTTAAATTCTTCATGCAAATGAGTTTGCAAGACCTTTATTACAATCAACGGAGGAGAGATCAGCGTTCAATTGAAAGTTTTGATGAAACGCTTCAAAAGAGATCAGCTAGAAATGAAGTTTATAGGCTTAGGCGACCCAGAAATTAAAAAAATCAACTTAGTCAGCGAAGTACAAATCGTGTTCATTCTCAAATTGAAGTGAATGTCCCGGAACGCAGCTGTGGCAATATGTCTGAGGCGTGCGAATTTTGTGGTGCATTTTATTGGAAAAACGAAGTGAACTCGAGTAAAAAATATTGCTGTCATGATGGGAAAGTTTGTCTTCCAAATCTGACAGAAGCTCCTGATCTTTTCAAAGAATTAGTCTGCAGCAATTCACAGGAAGCAAAAAACTATCGACAGTATATTCGAGAGTATAATGCTGAATTAGCCTTTGCATCTATGGGAGCTGAAATAAAGGCACCTCCTGGAACAGTCCCATATTGCTTCCGTATACATGATCAGATTTATCATATGGTTTCTCCTCTCTATTCAAATGAACTAAACAAATCTGGCTATGGACGATTGTACATATTTGACTCCATTGAAGCAAGTAACAGACGTATAGAGAATAATCAAGCCTGCCTTCACTCTGTAATGGAGAAGTTGGGCGCTTTATTACGAAGCATAAATCCATTTGCTGAATCATATCTGCAGATGCATCAATTGATACAATCTAACCCAGTTTTAAATGTTAAAATGGTTTTTATGGAACATCCAGATTTAGACTTGCGCAGATATAATGCACCTACTTCAAGGACAGAGGTTGCTGTAATATTTGTCGGAGATAATGGAGAGCCCCCAGCAAATCGAGATATTTGCATCTATCCAGTTGCTGATAGTTGCGAAAATATTTCTGCGCTTAATCAGTGCAGCGATCCTATGATTTATCCTCTTTTATTTCCACATGGAGAATGCGGTTGCAATTCCAACATGGAACATGTTGAAGAAAGAAGATCTGAAAAACGTGTTAGGGTTACACAGTTGCAATATTATTCCTACAGCTTTGCTGTTCGTAATGCATTTAGCATTCTACACAACAGCGGGAAAACTCTTAAAAGTATATAGTAGATGCCTACGTTAAAACCGAAGGATCCAGATTAAACTATTTAAGGCTTAATCAAAAAGATTTGAGTGCGGAACTCTATGAAGGACTTTTAGATGCATTACAAACTGAAGCTACAAATAATGGATCCAAGATGAGAAAATTAATTATTTTACAGTAATCATTTCAAGGTAGTCTTCGCCACATGCAACAAAACGAAAGATGCTATGGTCATAGTGAGGAAATATGGAAGGCCAGATCTTTTTGTTACCTTTACATGTAACTCCACGTGGCCAGAATTTTTAAATGCTTTAGAGAGTCATCAACGTCCAGAAAATCGACCCGATATTGTTGTACGGATTTTCAAAATGAAATTGACTGAACTTTTGGATAACATTTTGAAAAAAAAAATGTTTCTGGTAAAGTAATAGCATATATCTATGTCATAGAATTTCAAAAAAGAGGATTACCTCATGCTCATATTCTGTTAACTTTAGATTCATGTTCCAAAATTCGAAATAAGGATGATATTGATAACTCTGTGTGTGCTGAGCTTCCCAATCAATCTGTAAACCCTAGATTATTTAAAATTGTATCAAAGTGCCTTATTCATGGTCCATGCGGTAGAGTTAATCCAAATTCTTCTTTCATGAGAAATGGCACATGCAGCAAAAACTTTCCCAAGGCATTAAATGAAGCTACCGAAGAAAATGTGAATGGCTGTCCAATTTATCAAAGACGTGCAAGGGAATCCGCTAAAGTTGGAAAATATGAAATAGATAAGCGTTGGATCGTACCTTACAACCCTTGGTTGATAAAAAAAATTCAACGTCCATATAAATGTTGAAGTGTGTGCATCTGTAAAGAGTGTTAAGTACCTATATAAATATGTCTATAAAGGTCACGATTCAGCTTCAGTTAGACTTCAGTCAAATGATGGTCTTTTAAACAATGATGAAACCTTAACTTTTTTAGATGGTAGATATGTAAGTGCCCCTGAAGGGATGTGGAGACTCAATGAATTTTCTCTCTCAGAAAAACCTCGTGTAATCATGAAGTTGGCCGTTCACTTGCCTAACGAACAAGTTGTATTTCAAAGTGGCCAAGAAGTAGCAGCTGTTGCTCGAGCTTCCATGAGGCATACAACATTAACTGCATGGTTTCTTCTGAATCAACATGATGTTGAAGCCCATAATTACAACTATGCAGATACACCTCAGTATTATGTCTTTGATAAAAGTCAAACTCTCTGGAAAAGACGGCAAAGAGGAGGACAACAAATAATTGGGCGAATGCCAGTTGTAAATTTACAGGACAATGAGAGATACTACTTAAGAATGCTTTTACTACGAAGACCTGGTGTGGTTAGTAACGATGATTTAAAAACAGTGAATGGAATCGCGTTAAGCTGTTTTCAGCAAACATGCACAAAACTGGGATTTCTTGAAGGTGGTCATCATCGGCATGATACAATGACTGAAGCATCTCAAGTTAAAATGCCAAGCCAATTGCGTAAGCTTTTTGTTGTAATTTGTGCATTTGGAGAAGCAGAAGATGTTCGCTCTCTTTGGGAGCAGTTTAAAGATGTTCTTTGTGAAGATTTAGTTCATAGATTTTCTTCGGAGACAGGACCACAATATGCACTAGCTGAGATCAATCAGTTGCTGAATTTTTATGGTTTAATTCTTAAGAAAATTAATCTGCCTCATACAAATTTGCCTTCACAGTTGAATCTTTCTACCACAGATGTTGTCAAGAAAGAATCTAAAGGCAGACTGAACTTAGAAAAAATGAATGAGGAGCAAACAATTGTTGTTCAAAAAGTCCTTAGTACTGTATATGAAAATAAGACTCCTAAGCTTTTCTTTCTTGCAGGGACAGGGAAAACCTTTGTATACAGTACTTTAATTCATATAATTAGAGGAAAAGTGACCAAGTTATATCTATTGCGTCCACAGGAATTGCTGCTACGTTGTTGGATGATGGTAGAACTGCACATTCAGTGTTTAAAATCCCTTTAGTGTTGGATGCAACATCAACCTGTAATGTGACGCCAAACAGTCCAGAAGCTAAATTGTTGCGTGAAACCAAAATAATCATTTGGTATGAAGCCCCAATGACTCATATACATGCATTTTTGGCTGTGAATAGACTTCTTTAAGATATTCTTGATTGCTCTGAACCTTTTGATGAAAAAGTTGTACTTTTTGATGGAGACCAGGAAGATTGCAACGCAATCTGACGAGCTTCCGAATCTGACGAGCTTTAGAGAGCAGGGGGCTGAGCCCCAATAGTTTAAAATAAAGTGTTAAAATTTTAACTGTTCTAATCCCCCCCCACACACAAAAAAAAATTATGTAGAGAGAAAATGCAAAAAATGTGGTTCAGTTTGTTTAACTTAGCAAAATATACATTCAATAAAAATTTTAGGTAAAAGTATTGAATAGTTCTTGAGATATAGCACTTTAAAAATATTTTTTACTGTAACTAAAAATATTTTGTATTCCAGCATGTTTAAAGGGTTAAGTTTATATGTAATGCTATAGTATACATTTCATTAAAATTTCTCACATGCAATCAGAAATTTTTTTGGAATTGAAGGAAAATGGAATTCACGATGAGAAAAACATTAATATCGATAAACACTTTTTCAACTCCCCCCCCCCCCCACAAAACTTCTGTAGAGAGAAAATGCAAAAAATTGTGGTTTAATTTGTAGAACATAGTATAATATACATTCACTAAAAATGTTATGTAAAAAATATTCAATAGTTCTTGAAATATCATGCGCGTTATATAAAAAAAACACATATAGCAATGTTATATCAAATAAACACATTTTGAGATATAGTAGAGCTTTAAGGATATTTTTTACTGTAACTTAAAATATTTTATATTCCAGCACGTTTAAAGGGGTTAAGTTTACATATAAAATGCTATAGTATATATTTCATTAAAACTTTTCACATATGCAATCAAAAAATTTTTAGTACTCACAATGGAAAATATATTCATGATGAGAAAAACACTTCTTCATAAATTATAGTATTATTAAAAGCAATTTTTTTTAAAAAATGTTAAAACATTAACTTACCACATGTTTAAAATTCATCTGTCTCGTAACAGCTGGAGGCAAACTAGTTTAGTATTTCAGCAGTTCCCTTTGAAACTGCTTGGTTGAACTTAAACCAAGATGCTTCACTAGCATTTGTTATCGGTTGATTGCATATGATAATATATGGCCCATACAGCATTCCTCATGTCTTTGACAGGACTTGAATGTTGTCGAATAGCGTCGCCATAGTAAACCGATAATTGATCAATTATATTATTCGTCAGACATCCTTTCCCCGCAATCGATTTTTTATCTATAAGGGGTTTTTGTCATATATATCTTTTTTAATTTTTGGAGACGAGAGTCCATTTGTTTTTGTACATGTTCATCACTTTCTAGTTTTGAAAGAGGTACATTTTTACCATATGGGTGGCATTCCAAGATTGACAAAAATGTATTGGAGTCACCATTATAGTTCAGGTAACCGACACCTCTTTTACTTTCAGACCGTTGAAACAATTTTACCATTCTATCTGCTTCCATTTTACCGGATAAACCAGTATGGTGTTTGGTACACACTTGGGAATGCCTGGCATGCCATTTCTTAAATGCACCACCAAGACGCAGAACTTTCCACAAACTACAACCTTTGCACTCTTTTGACAGATATTTATTTCCTTGTATTTCTTTGGGCCTAACAATTTAAGAGTTTCTTGTTGAAACTTCCTATTTATAGGAACTGCAAGTGATTGAAACTAATGAAGAAAGTCCACCCACACTCTCTTATAACTTACACTTATCCTTTCAGAACAAACTTTGCAACAGAAATTGTTTTCTATAAATTAAAACAAAAGTTCTTCATCGAAAATAATATTTCCCTCAAATGTGCTGTTAAAAGGCACTGATGAGGATTTTAAACTATATTTCTTCTCTTATCATTTATTCGGGTAGGTTCTTCCTTTGATGACGCTTCTAGATTTGTAAACACAGATAATTTATTCCCAGGGTAAGGTGAAGCATTTACCCAAACGTCCTCCATCCTTCTCTTTTTCAAACATTGATTCGCTTTTTTTGCCGCTGGCCATAATCTCTTTTTATTTTAATGTAATTCTTTTTAAAATAATCCTTTAGAAGTATGTAAAAGAATAAAATTCGGAAGTAAAGTACATACTATAGCACATACAACTATTGTGTATTGTAGCCAAATCTGAACAGATTCGTATGAAAACACACGTGTTAAAAGTCGTCGGAAAACTGTCAACAAATAACTAAAGAGTTGAGTAGCAAGTGTCCTTCTCATCGGTTAGGGAAAAATAAATTCTTTCAGACGATTAAATTGTGTAGCTCATTTACAGCTTTCTGTCAAACGACTACATTTAAAAAAGGGTGCGTGGCACATTCAATGTTTACATTAAACAGCTGATTTATTTTCCTTCATAACTTTCATAATTATGGGAACTTTTTAACGCGGATTATTTTAAATTGTTCAGAAAAGACTGGTGAATAATATATTTATTTTCAAAAAATCGAAAATTTTCGAGATTTAAAGGTCGTATCTCCCCTTAAAGGAACTTTTCATTTTGATTTCGAAATGTTGTTCGTTTTTCCTTAAAAATTTTTAAATGTTTAATTATTTTATTCCTCTTTCAATGTATTGCGAGATGCCTTTAACATTTATAATATTTTTGCAGTATTGAAAATCAAGTGCTTGATTTTTATTATGGTATACCCATTTTAAAAATAATGCTGTATAACGTCGATAAACGTAGAATTTATAATATCATTTTCCTTATATTGTATAGTATGATATAATATTGAGCATCTTAAAGAATAATTGTTCCAGTGGACTTTTTGAAATAAAACATGCACGAACACAATACCAGAAGTCAGCAGTCCAAGCCTTTTGTTCTGTTTCGTGCGCCGTAACTTTTTCAACGCACACACACAGTAAGCTATAGAGTTGATTGTTGTGCCTCGTTCCATCCAGTCCACTAACAAAATTCCTGGACAGCCCCAAAACATGGTGCACATTATTATTTTTTTTAAGAAAGAGGTGGCTTTGCTTTCTTGGTTTTCGGGGAACCAGTATGCCGCCATTCCAGTGACTGTCGTTCCTTTTCAAGTATCTCGTAACAAATCCATGTTTCATCGCCTTTGATAATCCTTTTCAAAAAATAATTTCCTTCTGTCGCATTACGCTGCAAAAACTCCAAGGCTGCTCCCATGCGTTTCCGTTCTCGAACGGTTTTCGGTACCCATCGTGAACACAATTTTTTGTAGTGCAAATGTTCAGTCACAATTTCGTGTGATAAAGATCGTGAAATGTTTCGAAAATTCATTGACAAATCAGAAATCGTGAATCGCCTATTTGGAACGAACTTTTTCGTCAATGGAGCGCACCAATTCTTCGGTGATCAACGACGGGCGTCCACTGCGCTCCTCGTCGTGGACATTTTCCCTTTCTTTGTTAAACATCCTAACCCACTTCCGCACCATATCTTCATTCATCGCGTTCTCTCCGCAATTTTCGCTAATCTGACGATAAATTTCACAAGGTCGAACATTTCTCGCGTTCAAAAACTTGATAACAGCTCTTATTTCAGAGCTGGCGGGCCAATCGATTGTTTTAAATATGATTACCAACAAACAATGACTTCAAACGTTAACAAACAAACTGGCTAGGCTAATTCATTCTCAAGTTGAAGGATGTAACTACGCATGCGCGACCTTCGTGCTGTCAGATGAGCAAACTTACTTTTCGATTTGGGCCATCAATTCATCAAATTAAATAAATGATTTTCATGGAACAGTTTCGCGCACAGTATTTATGCGAGAAGAAGTATGACATTCCCTCCAAGGAACCCGCCAAAACGCAACCAATCCTCCAAGGAGTTCTATGCCCTTATTTGTAGGCCCATAGCCCTCTAAACTTTCTCCTCGAGAGGAATCCTCTACAGTTAAATAAATCATTTCGGTATTTTTTGAATGACATTTACGTCTAAACTGGTGTTGACATTAATGGCTTACACTGTAAAAAAATATCCGTCAAATCACGGAAAAAGTATTGGCAGCAGTGTTGCCGGCAATATTCCGTTTCGTAAAGCATTTCTCCGTTTTTCTACAAAAAATTCCGTTTTTGGTTTTTCCGTTTTTACTTTTACCGTTTTCGCATTCTCCGTTTTTTTCAAGGAAATTCTGTTTCTGATTTTTCTGTGTTTTAACAGAAATACTTTTTTTTAAGGTCCCCCTTTAGTGTCGAAAGATGTGATTTTTGAGACAAATAGTTAAGAACGTCCAGGGCTCTTATCAATTGCAAAGCAAATTTAAAATTTTTTGTGAGAGTATTATGATCTATTGTTTACATAAATGATAATTTTCAGTAGAAAGTACTTATTAAAAAAATCTTTTTTAACGACTGTTTTAAATTTTAGAATGATTTGCACATCACAGGATTTTACAATATCTACTTATCACCTTTTTTGCAAAAATTTTAAAATGCTACAGAAGTGAAATGACTAACTAAAGAAAATAAGCATTATTTCTGTACTTTTTGTTCCTAAACCAGAAATACATTTTTCAATGCCGTTATTTTATTTTTAAGTGCACATAAATTTTATGATTTTAAGCAAAGTTATGATTTTATGACATTTTAAAGAAAGCAATATGGACACCAAATAAGTAAAATTTCAAAGTTTTTCATTAGAAGGTTTCAAACAGTCATGCACACAATATTCGAAAAATTTAAATGAGTGCTAAAAAAGGATTTGTTTCATTTCGTGTTAATGAGTCCGGGACATGATCAACCCTTTCTCGCAAAATCCACACTTTTCCACTCTTTAAGGGGTATGTGACCCCCTTAATTTACTGTTCTTTTTTCCTGTGTATCTATGGAAGTGCCATTATTCTATTTCTTCCATTATTTAATTTTCCTTCCTATTTTCAAATACCCTATTAAACTCATTTTCTTTAATTTTCATCGAATTTACTCAGCATATGCTTCAGTTTTTATCACCAATAAAATTCATATTCAATAGAATACAATGAAATGACGCAACTACAAATCGAGAGTCGGGGTAACTAGTAATAACATGAATAAATTGAGAAAGACCGATTCAATCGATTTTATGCAATCTACTTTCTCTTAAGCCCGTTAGAGGAAAAAAAAATGCTTTTGAATGTTACGGAATGAAAGCAAGCGTATAACACTGGAAGGAGAGGGGAATAATTGTTTTTTTAAATAGTTCATGAATTTGAGATTAAATTATTAAAATGATTCCTTTTTAAATACAAAAAATATTCAACATTTTCCTGGTTAATACTATGATGTGTCTCTAATGCTTATGCTGCTTATTCTTAATGAAAGTAATACTTCTAATGTACAACTGCTCCTAGAATCTATTTAACGGTGAATTGACTTGATGGAAAAAAATTTACTCATACCAAATTAAGATCTCTTTAAAAACTTGTCTAATCAAAAATCACAATGGAAACATACAGAAACTGATGAAATTGAACCCCCTATCTTGTTTCTATTTATTTTGGAATATGCAATTGCAATAAAACTCCATGTGCACCAGTGGCGAATCCAAGATTCGGGTCGGGGGGGGGGCTGAGGTCATAAAAATTCTGTATCGTAGTGACGAATGTCAAACCTCATGGCTTATATAAACCAAGACACTTTAACTTTACAGGCTTTCCTCTCCTGACAATAAGAATAATAAAGAACACTACAATACTTTCGATAATTTAATAAAAAATACAATGAAATAGCTGACCAAAAAATGTTTTCGACCGCGCCAACGCTACAAGTGCAAGTGGAATGTATAGAAAAGTAGGAAAATTTTCGAGCCTGTCAAGTCAGAAAGCAATGTTGTCACGATTTTATTACTATTCTTTTAAAATGAAAATTAAGATCAAACAGTTGTAGTGATTTTAAATTAAATCAAGAATTTTGGTTTAGTTCTGGGGGGGCTGCAGCCCGATAGCCCCTCCCCTGGATTCGCCACTGATGTGCATACAATGTCAGTCACCTATAAATACTTCAATGTGCTTTCCTTCAATCTTTTTTTTTTTCAGGTATTTAACTCTTCCCTAATTTTAACAAAATTTTTCTATTAAATTCAGGAAATACTTTTTAAAATTTTAGCGTTTTCACAAAAATTATCTATATGCTTTTCATTTTTGAATAATTCAACTTCATATCCTTTAACATAAGTTCACATTTAGTATATGTAATAATATTTACATCACCACAATTTTAGGGTCCAAATAAACAGCTAAATTTTCTTTGAAATTTCATCCAGAATTCTCATGTCACTGAAAATTATACTTGTTTGAAAAAATAAAACTTTGCTTGGATTTCATACCCAAATAAAGCAACTGATATTTAACTTCCTATTTTTAACAAAATTTTCCTATTTAATTCAGGAAATACTTTTTAGAATTTTTGCATTTTCACAAAATTTTCTTCAAATATACATTTTTTTTATAATCCAACTTTGTATTGTTAATATAAGTTCATATTCAATAAATGCAATATTAAGGTCACTACAATTCTAGCACCCAGATAACCCAATTTTCAGTTAAGGTTAAAAAAAAAACCTATCTTAAAATGAAAATCCCAATTTTTTTTTTTATATTATAAAAGCTTTAGATTTCCAAAGAATATCACAAATTTCTCAAGTAGAAATTATAGAGCTATGTCCTTATACAAGTTTTATTATTTTTTTTAACAAATTAAGTTTTAAATAGATAAATAATATTTGCAAAAACAAAAGTTATGGTTATGGTAAAAATGTAAGGTTTAAAATGAAAATTTGCATATTATATTATTAAAGTACCTTTATTTAAAACAAAATAAGCATTAAATTCATAACATATTTTTAAAAGACATATTTCTTTTCTATCTAAGAAATTTAAAATTTCAGCCCAAGATAGGAATTTTGTTTTATTTTAAGCTTTAGATTTTTACAAAGTTTTAAAACTATGCTAATCAAGGTTTTTCGAAACCTTTTTGAAAGAAAAAATGTATATATTGTTACATATTATAAAACCAACCATTTACTTAAAACAAACGAAAAAATATTACTTTCTTAAATCAATATTCAACTAATTATGTAATTTATATTTTAGTTTGATTGAAATGAATGAACACTTAAAAGAATGTTCAAAAATTCATTTTTTATAATGTGTTGTCGGAAAACAATTTCACATTCTTTACAAATGCTAAAAACATCATTTGACGGATGTATACATCTGTTAGTGGAATACAGTTTCCGGATGCAGTACATTTAATCTCAGCCTTCACAAGCAATTTCCGATAAGCAGAACGAAATTGACGTTATATGTTGCTTTGGTAGGGGACTCTGATGAAAAACCAACTACTTCTAATTCAGTTGCAGCTGACTCTACTCCAGCTGTTGCCTGCTGTACTTCTATCTTGGAATGGGCTGGTTAGAAGACTGCTTGGGTTGGCAGCTGCCTTAATTTTACCACCTAAAAAATGTAAAGAACAATTACTTATTTTGGAAAAACAAAACAAAAAAACATTAAATCCCCTCCGATCTAGCTCCAAACCTTCTAGTTTAAAAATTTTGTGGAATATTTTTTGTATGAATTCTCAGTAGGAAGCCAAATGTTAATTTTTTTTGTCAGAAAAAATGACAAATTGTTGTAAAAATTAACAAAATAAAACAAATTGAAAAATTACTGAAAATATTCTATTATTATAACGCATAACTTTGATAAATTGTGAATAAGCTTCATAAACATTTTCTAAAACCTGTTATGAAATTAATAAAAAATAAAATGATGTGAACTTCACTCAACTTTCCCATTTAGTTAGCCCTTTAGATACAAATTTTATAAAATAAGTTATAACTTCATATATTCATTAGATCAAAAATGTCAAAGCGTACATTTGTTCCTAAAACCAAATTTATATATTTAAATTATTTACTAGAAAAAAGTTAAATGTAAAAATCTAAACAATATTATTTACGTAATAACATTCAAATCTACTAATTGTGCAAGTGACCTCGATTTTTTTTTGTTGATACTCCATAAACCGATTAAAACAAAGTTGAGTTAGGTTTACAGTGAAAAGGTAATAAAATGTGCATCCAGAATACTCGCTCTGCCTCCAGCTAATAAATAAATACCTAAAAATAAACTTATAAAATTAATATATATATAATGAAACTTTTAATACCTTTTGAAGATGAGATGGAAAATCAAAGACTGAAGGACTGTTTCGAGCACAGCTTACTAAATTTTGAAGTCTCCTAGTTTTCGCGCCGAACTGCTTTCACCTGCAATTTTCTGCGGGTTTCATCTTTTGGGAAGCTATTGAAAATATAATGAAATTTAGAATATTTCAGACGAAAAATGCATACTTTATTGTTTAAAAAAAATCTTGCTTTTACATTTTGCATACAATTTGTTGTAAATTTAGAGCTTTTTGAATAAAAAAAAGTTCATATCTGAACTATTATGTATTATTTACTATTTCAACTCAGAAACGTTAAGTTATATGCAATACAATAGTTAATATTAAAGACAACAATTAGACAACATTAAAATGTTAAATCCAAACGCAGTCCATAACTCCAAAACTAATTTTGTGTAAAATCAATAACATGCACATAAAATACAGACGTAACAGAAAGCGTGTGCTCTTGCGTCTGCTACTTAACCGAGAATAATCAATTTTTTATAATAATATTTGTATATAATATTTGCTTAACCTGTGTTTAAAATGCAGCTGTAAAAGACAAAAAGACAGCAATTTCTAATGGTAAACATAAAGAAAGCTAGACAAGATTTCAATAGAAATCTTGTTAAGAAATTTGTTTCTATGCTCACATGTAAATTTTTTTAAACAAATGTGTATAAACAATAAAAGTAATTTAATTTTGGTATATTAATTGAATTAAAAATTTTCATAAACTTTCTTTTATGTTGTATTATGTTATTAAATTTTGTTGCATATCATACGTAAATATTGCAAAAGAAGAACATGACTATATTACCTACTAAAGCTTTTTCATTTACAGAACACAAAATTGAAATACTAATCTATAAAATATTTTGTATTTTATATCTATTAGATTTTTTATCATTTATTTAAAATATATAAGAAATAAATTGCTCAAACAAAACACAGCAAACTTCATGAAAGTTTGTCCTTTCATGATAGCGTGTAATAATTGTAGACCTCAATAAAACAAATAACAATAAAGAAGTTGAGCCAGATTTACAATTACAGTACACTCCCGATTATCTGGGTTAATCACCGGAAGGGATCGCACGGACAATAGAAAAACACGGATAATCCGAAAAATCCTTTTTATTAAGGAAAAAATCAACATCAGTACAAAAATATAAAAATGACTTGCATTTGCATGCTGTATAACCTCAAACTAGGAATTTTCCTTTTGTCATTCACTGCTTAAAGAAATCTGTAATGCGTCTTTGTTTCTGCAGTTTGCTCATCTCTTGTCGTATAGCGACACATATTTTACGAAACCGCAATAATGCCACTGTAATCGAATCCTCTTTGTCCCATATAATCTAACAAAGTTTCCACAGATTGTGGAACAGCAGATTGTATTTCCCTCATTTAGTACATCTTCTGCATCGGTACTAGCTGATTCTCTATTATCAAGTTTTTGAAGGATTTCTAATTTTTGTTTAACATTTAAAACGCTGCGTTTTCGTTTCACACCATTCATTTTTACCAGTAAAAAATTTCACGCTACTAACCGACGATAACCAAGACGCAGAAACTAAAGGAACATGTGCGAAAGTAAAAGAAGACGAACGAGTTAAAGAATGAAGTGTCAGGGAGAAGCGTGTTCGTACGAGAATGAGCTAGCAGGAAGTGGATAATTCATTTCTCGGAAAATTAGGGGTTGAACCGGTAGAGATTGCACGTGGAGGAAGAAAGAAAAATCTATTCTTTAGCCTCCGCTATCACGGCTCACTAGTTTCACGGACTGAAGTTCTCGATCGAACATCAATATCGATTTTACATGTATGATAAGGGTGAAAATATTTATCTTTAAATTTTTTTTGTAAGTCCGGAATGAGCACGGATAATCCGCAAACCGGATAATCCACGCACGGATAATAGAGAGTATACTGTAATTACCAAATTTGTAACAATCACTTTAGAAATTTAGATTTTGTAACTCAAGCAAATCAGTTAAAAAAGTAATTACTCACCATAGCTTTTCACCCACAATCACAACAAACAAAAATTTGGTTTTAATAATATAAAAGTGGACTTACCTATGAAAAGTTAATCCTGGGATCTTCTTTGAACATCTATTTGTGCAACTGAAGGCTACACAAAACACGTTATCTTAATACTAACAACATGTCTAGAGACATAACAAGATGGCGGTGCGGCTCCATGATACATCCATGATTCACTTTTGCTTCCCGGCTTTCTTGGCGGCCATTCAAGGTTGCTTGGCGAGCGCATCAATTGGGGAAAAACGAAAATGAATCAAAATGTTGAAATGAAAAAATATTAAAGTTATACTCGTTTAAAATACACACATTTAAAACAGATATTGACTTTATGCCTTATATATGTAATAATCTCACTTAATTTTATTTCAAATTCTAATATTATATATTTTAAAATCTTAATGTATTCCAAAATCACTTTTCTAAAACTCCAGTTTCGTTTTTTTCCCGCGCTGGAGGTATATTAAATCTCTCTTTTGGCTTGAAACCTGATGCTAAGATGTACGTCATTCCGTCACTATCCCATAATAAAATGAAAGTTAGAATAACTCGGCCTGTGTTTTTTGTTTAACGACTACAACAGCGAATACATTTTATATATGTGCATTTTATGGCAATAACTTGCTGATATCTTTTGGCCTTGATGTTTTTTAATACATTTTAACAGAAAGTAATACATTTCGGATTCAAAATTGTGCGCGTTGTCGCCAATTCTAAACCGGTTAGACCAGTTACGGCAGCCCTAAAGATAGAGAAGTCCCCTTTTCGCCTTTCCGATTCGTGGTTTACAGAAAGTGTTTAGGGGAAAATACCGGTTTCGAGACATAATGGAAATTTTCCGTTAAAATCAGTAAATTTTCACCTGAATTTTCAGGTGGATTTTGTACAGTGTACCTAAGGCTAGATTTACGTGCTAAATATAAATATTAATTGGAAGAAATAACTTCGTTTGAATAAATTGTTAATTTTTAAAAAAAAACGCGTGCACAGAAGAAAAGAACGATCATCTGATATCATTTCCCACTTTTATTTATGCACGTTCGAGAAACAACTCATCTTCTTCATTTCACAGTCTACCAGCTGTTTTGATCGTCAAAAATTTCAGAAGTTTGACAGTTGAATCGTGTCTTGTAAGTATCGATAATTATTTAATCAGTTGGAATTGGGTCTGGTAATTTAAGCATTGTATTTAAATATTTAGCGAAATATTCTTTATTTCCTACAGAAAACTTAAATTCTTAGTAGTTTTCGCAACTTTAGTTAGTCCCTTAGTAGTTTGCGACAAGATTGTTCTTCTGAAAATGTAAGACTTTATAAAATTTCCAAATTATAAATTCATTTTGTATAAGTAATTCTTTTGTAAACAGTTGAATATTATTTGTTGAATGGGGGAAATTGCCATTCTATCTCGCTAAAGTGAAAACGAAAGTTCACAGTATGTGTAATGATCATCCGATACTGAAAAAAATCCACTACTTTATGTGTTTAAAACGAAATATAGACGTTTTAAACGTATGCTGTATATGTCTAAAACGAAAGGAACTCAATGTACGTACGTATTTATGGCGAGACTTTTATTTGCCTCTGAAATGGACGCCGATGTTGAATGGTTCCGGATTCGGAAGAAAAAAATGAGATATCTAAATGATTTTTTTTAGATACTTGCAACGAAATTCTAAAATTAGTTTTATTTTGTGTCAGTTTTTTTAAAGCTCTTTTGAAAAAATAATTTTAAGTTTTACAGGAACAAAAATATTTAATTTATGACTATGTTATGTTTTGTAATTGGATACATGAAAACTGTAGGATTCTTATATAAAAAAATTAACACAACTCTAACTTTTACACATAAATATGTGAAATGAATCTGCAAGTAAATTATTAATTAATAAAAACGAAGAAATTAGGGGCTAGACTTTCAAATTAGGTTATTTTTAAAAAATATATACTTCACAGTAACTGGTATTTTATTAAACAACTCAAAATTAATTAACTTATGTAAATTAGGGAGGTGTTTCTTTTGCCATAAAATATATCCAAGATATCTCCAGTGATTTGATAAATCAAATTAGTAACTGTCAAATCAAAATAATTCAATGATGTTTCAAACAAACTACATTTTCATTGCGGAAAATAATGAAAAATATAATGAATATTTTTCTGCACTGTAGAATTAGTAACTGTCAGTTTTCAAAACAATTCAGTAATGTTTCAGGCGAACTATATTTTCATCATGGAAAAATAATATAAAATGCAATGAATGTTTTTCTCTACGGTACTCAAAAGTTTTTTTTTAAAATTTATTAACTTTATTAGATGACAAATATGTTCTAATTATTTTTTATTAACCAATGCTTTAGAATCTGTCCAAGGGATATGCTAAATATAACACCCTTCTTGAATGCTTTTAAAAATGTTCATGATCATTGAATTCGTTATTTGGCCTTCAATTCAAGGCTTGGTATTGAACACCAGAAAATACTGTATGCTGCAACAAAAAAACAATAACATGTTAAATGTTATTGCAACAATTATCTTAAATATACTTAAATTAGTTAGAATTTTCTATTTCCATTCTTGGCTATGGATTAGATAATAACTAGTAATTTTGACCTTTGTGGTAATAAATTTTATTGCAGAATTCTTTCGCTTCAGAATTCTTTTTACAAATTTTTAAATGCATGAACACCTGCATTTTAAAGACATGGTTTCTAACTTAAATGAATTTTTAGTTTATAGTGACGATAAATTATTATGAAATTATAGGAACTATATATTTTTAAAAATCTATAGTAGAAGAAGAACTAAGAAGCTTTAGATTTTTATTTTAATAAATTTTTCTTAAAATATTTTTAACTAACTTTATTTTTAAAATAAGAAAAGCTTTCATCTTGATCTTATTTGTCTTCATACACATTCTGCTTCTCCATGGCACTTATTTTCACTTGAGGAAGAGGTTCTTCCTCCTGCCTGGAGAGGATTGTATTAAATACGACGGACCTCTTTTGATTTTAATAATATGATTTATTTTTCTCCGCTGAATGGGAGTTGGATTTCTTCGCACATGGGCGAAGCTGTTGACAAGATCAGTATTTCATTGATACTGCAAGGTTCTTACATTCGGCCACTTGAGGGCGCTACAATTGGTAGGCGGGGAATTGTGCTTACGCAACACTGCCTATCTATAGTTAATGACGAATCCAGGGGGTGACTGCACCCCTCCCCGACGGGCTAAACCATACTCCCGCCTTGAAATTACACAATTTCAATACAATTATACAATATAAAATTTTAACACATTACTTATCACAGTAGTATACAAAAATATTACATACTTAAAATTTGAAAAAACATACATACAAATTAATACTGAAAAGGAAATACACGAGATATTTCAATATAGAACTTTAAAAGATACATTATATACAATTATACAAATAAGTTCAATTCTATATAGGAATACTATTTACAATATCACAGATGTATATACTTTTAATTAAGTCATTGGGAGTAAACATATTTGACTAATACCTCTTTTAACAATACCATTTGAAACTTTGACTATCACAACTCTTGCATAACCATCTGAGCCTTTAATTATTTCTTGGATTCTGCCTAATCTCCATTTATATGGAGGTAAATCTGAGTCTTTAAGTAGAACCATATCATTTGGGCTTACATTATTCTTGGCAAACTGCCATTTGTTTCTAAGATGTAGATTATTGAGATAGTCTCGTTTCCAATTTTTCCAAACTTGTTGGAGTAGTTTAGATATTTTTTGCCACCTTGACAAATAATTATCTGATTTCTCAATTAATTGTGGCTCTGCAATTGAAGATGCAGAGCCACAATTAAGAAATGTCCTGGAGTTAAGGCGGTATAATCATGAGGATCTGTAGATAAGGGTACAATAGGTCTACTATTTAAAATACCTTCTATTTCTGCTGTTAAAGTTAGAAATTCTTCAAATGTGAGTTTAACTGAACCTACAGCTCTCTTTAAATGGTATTTAAAGGATTTGACTCCTGACTCCCACAAGCCTCCAAAATTTGGAGATCTTGGTGGAATAAATTTCCAGTTAATACTTTCTGTAGTTAAATAATTAGTTAATTTATCATCAGGATTACTCATTAATTTTTGCAATCTTTTTAATTCTGAAGTTGTCCCTACAAAATTTCCTGCGTTGTCCGAAAAAATGCATGTACATTTACCTCGTCGGGCAAAGAAGCGTTTTAAAGTTGCAATTAATGCATTAGATGTTAAATCTGTAACTATTTCAAGATATATAGCCTTTGTGGCAAAACAAATGAAGACTGCTATATAAACCTTTTGAAAAGTACCTTTCCGTTGGCCCTTATATTTAATTAAGAAGGGTCCACAGAAATCAATCCCAAGTTTGAAAATGTTGGGCTGGGAGTGACTCTTTCGGCTGGCAAATTTCCTAGTAATTGATTACAAATTACTGGTTTGTTTTTGAAACAAACAACACATTTATTAACTATTTTCCTAGCCAAATTCCTACCTTCAACTGGCCAAAACTCTTGTCTGAAAAGATGAAGTAAGGTTTGGGGGCCTACATGTAAATACCTTTTGTGAAAAAATTTCATTATTATTTTTGTAAGTCTATGTTTAGCAGGAAGAAGCTTAGGATGTTTTTCATTCTGGGTTAATCTAGTTTTTTGCAAACGACCACCTACCCGAAGAATATTATCCTCATCTAAAAATGGTGCTAAATTTTTAATTTTACTTTGCTTGATATCAAGACCCTTTGACAAACCTTTAATTTCTTCTGAAAATGCAGAAAGTTGTACCTGTTTTACCATGAAGTTAGAAACTTCTTTGATTTTACTTATGTTTAACTTACCTTTCTTCCTTACAGTAGGATTCTTCAAATTATGAATAAATCTGAAAATATAACTTACAATTCGACAAAGTTTAGTAAAACTTTTACTCAAATTTAAAATATCACTAATAAAATCATTAGAAGAATTACATATCAACACTGATTCACGGGATGTTTAAACTTCATTGAGAAACTCATTATTATTCAACTCAATAGTTTCTACTGGTAAAGAAATCTCTGATTTTATGAAAGTTGGTCCATGAAACCACAGTGAATTGTTCACTAAATTTGTGGCTGACTTACCCCTGGAGATTAAGTCTGCAGGATTGTCAGCTGAATTTACTTGTCTCGAGTCAAAATTGGGACACAAGGTGTTGATTGTCTTTATACGATTATATACATAAGTTTTCAGCCTTTCATGAGGAATTTTTTATCCATGCCAAAGCGATAGTAGAGTCACTCCACACGTAAATGTGATTAATTGGTACCTGAATAATAGAAATCACTTTGGATACAAGACGAGCCAACAGCAATGCTGCTACAAGTTCCAAACGAGGAGTATTAGTAGCCTTAATTGGACACACTCTTGATTTGCTGCACAAAATATTGGTTTGCACTTCACCTGATTCATTTTTGGAGCAGAGATATAATACGGCGCCATAGGCCTTATCCGAAGCATCGCAAAAACAATGCAAGTCTATGGCTACTGGATTAGTGATGATTGCACACCTCGGAATTTCTAGCTTGTTCACTGCTGGTAAGTCCTTTAAAAACTTTAACCAGTCATTCAGATAATTGGGTGGAACTGTGTCATTCCAATTTAACTTTTGCAGCCAAAGTCTCTGAAGAAATATCTTAGCACTTGTTATTACAGGACCAATAAGACCCAAAGGATCAAACAGTCTTGCTATGTTTGACAGAACTTCTCGTTTTGAGAAAATGTCCTTTAGCTTTACAGTCACTTGAAAGGTGAAAATGTCCGATGTTGGACGCCACTGCATTCCAAGTGTTTTCACACTGTTGGAGTCTTATGGAAATACATAATCTAAATTTTTGTTGTCATACAAAAGTGCAGGATGGTTTGAAACCTATTTGTGGAGTTCCATGCCTCCTTTCTTTAAGAGTTGAATTAACTGATGTTGTAATGCTTTAGTTTCTTCTAAATTATTTGACCCACTTAATATGTCATCAACATAAACATCAGTAAGAAGTGTTGCAGCTGCTTGGGGAAATTCACGTTGTTCCTTCTCAGCTAGAGATTTTAACGCTCTAGTCGCTGAAAACGGGGCTCATGTTGTTCCATATGTAACTGTCCGTAGCCTATATGTCTCCACAGGAGCAAATTGATTGATTAGGCTTCCACAGGATTCTTTGTAGATCTCTATCTGATTCATCGACCAAAATCTATCGATACATTTTTGAATGTCGGCACTAAATGCATACTTACAAGTTCTGAATCTCGAAATGATAGAAAATAGGTTCTTGTTGAACTGTTCCTCCATTTAATAATATGGAATTAAGGGAAACTCCGTTACTAGAATTTGCAGATGCATCGCAAACAACGCGCAAAGGTGTTGACGTACTTTCTGGGGGAAAGACAGCATGATGGGGAATGTAATATTCATTACTTTTTGGATCAACAGAATCTAAAATTCTTTCCATATGATTAAACTGGAAATATTCATCTATGAACGCCTTATATTGTGTTGCCATTGTTTTATTTTTATCTAATCTTTTCCAAAGTAAATTTAAACGTCTTTCAGCAATTTCTTTTGAATCACCTAATGCTGAACGTTTGCCTTCGATCATTGGCAGTTTAACAATGTACCTGCCTGTTTCATCTCCCTTGTGAGTTGAGAGAAAATGTTCAGTATTGTTTTCCAAATGTTTTTGATTCATCTAGATCACATATGCTATCACCCGGAAATGATTCAATTTTAAAGAAATCTTTTACAGAATTTTCTAGGTTATCCTTTTCTAAAATTTACCCAGAAAAGAAATAAGAATCGGTACCTTTAAGTGTTCCTGTAACGAGATATCCAAACACACTGTTTTGCAATAATAATGAATTATTATAAGACTTAAATTTTTCAGTCTTTAACAATTCAAAGAATAATTCACATCCTAGTAGGGCATGAATTTTGCTAGGAATGTGAAATGTATTATCCGCAAGTTTAATTTCACTCGGGAAGTTTATTTTAGAAATATCAATTTCATTTGAAGGCGTTAAATCTGTTATCTTAGGAAGAATTAAAAAAGATACAGCACTTGAAAAATCTTTACTGTCATTGAAAATATTAGTAGTTATTTTGTTTTTAACTAAAAATTCGCCACTGGAAATACCAATGATGGTAGAATTAATTCTTTCCTTTTTTAATCCTAGAGAATTCGCAATTTCCGCTGTTAAAATGTTAACACAAGAACCAGAGTCTAAGATTGCTTTTATTTTTATTTTCTGACCGTATTCATTTTCAATCAGTAATTGCGCAGTGCACAAAATGTTTGATGATACTTTCGTATTGCTCGTTAAGGTCGCTCCAACATTAGTCATACTTTGTGTTTCAGAAGAAGAAACATATCTTTCAATATTTACGTTATGGCTGGTATGCTTTCCAACGGAACGAAGTTCGCATTTGATTGCGTAAGGCCCCTTTCACATTATGCGGTTTAACCGTTACGGCGCAAATTTGTTTATTTTCTTTGCCGTGTCATGTTTGCTTTCACACTTTACGATTTGCGCCGTCAGTATTTGAGTGCGGTTTCTAATTTCATAGCTGTTTCAGTATGGATCGGAAGCAAATAGCAGCAATATGGTCTTGCACCCATCAATAAAAAAAAACGAGACTATAATCACCTCACTTTTGGAAGAACAACGTGCAGATGAATGTCGGAATGTCTGTAGCATCTTTTGTTGAATTCCACAATCGAATAAAAAATTACACTCTGCGGCAAAATACTAACATTTGGAACTGCATTCAACCGACAAAAATGATAGCTGTGACTCTGAAGTAACTGCGCCGTCTGTTAAATCATAGGTAGGGATGAAACGTCCACCCTCTGCTGTGAGACGAAAGTTTGGAGAGGGGGTGCCAGCTCAGGTGTCGTCCTAGTCATGTGATAGCGGTTCAAAATGACGAGGTCCGTCCTAAAATAGCCCTCGTGTTGCTTCAAAACGGGACGTTAATATAACTAAACAAAATTGCCAGTAACTGACACTTATTTTTAAATCTTAATCGTTTGTGTTTAAAACATAAAGTGTTATAGGACCTTTTAACAAGGAAAAAGCAATAGCGAAAGTGCGACTGTTTATTACTTAGCAAAAACTTATAGATTTTGTTTTTACCATAATTACATAAAATAAGTTCATCCCTAGATACGGATTTTAAGGTTAGTGTAATAATTTTAAGCATTGCAAATGTATATTAATAACATATTACGTAAATCGATTATACATAAGTTGTGGAACATGGATTTCATTTGCGCGCAGGATTTAAAAAAAACTAAACAACCCATTGCAAACAAATGTTATGAAAATTCCCTTCGAAATATCACAGCTTTAAAATAATTTAACATGGTAAATAATCAGATATGCTTTAATCACTTTTTATGACGTTAAAATAGTATACCTTTTTCTTGAAAATTATATGCAAGATACCACGCATTGAAAAAAACTATACCGCAATGTTTTGATTTTGTATGTTTTTTCATTGTGGTTATATAAGCATAGCAGGGAAATTTCTGTGTGTTTGATGAACAATATTTTAAAAATCCTGTGTGTAAGTATTTAATATATAAATCACTCACCAAACATCTCTTTATATTGAGATGGGTTTTGACTATATCTTCTCAATTATTTAAAGTACACTCATGTGCAATATCATGACATGTTCATGATTTAAATTTTCAAATAAAATCATAAAAAAATCGGAAACTTTAATGGAATCTCCGTAAAGAGTTCAAAATACTGAAGAATTCTATAAGACTGTCGGAATTACTTATGAAAGGTTAAAAGTTTCTTGAAATTGCGACTTCAGAAATAAAACATGTGTGTGTGTGTGTTGTTATCTTAGAATTCAGTCATGATTATTAGACACTGCTATCCAGATTTTTATTAATTTATATGAAATAGTATATTCGTTTCCAATACCTTATACATGGCCGTCTTATCCAATGGGCAAATTAGGCAGAAGAACAGTGCGCTATTGATCCAAGGGATCATAAAAACTTTCTATACTGATTTTGAACCAAAAATATTTATTTAATTGTAATTTTAAATATGTTATACAATTTTATATGTTATAATATGGTATAGAACCTAGTTAATAAAATAACCTAGGAGAATATAATGTTATCAAAACATTATAATGCTCCTGAATTATTTTTTAGCTAGATATTTGTTTAGGCATGGCACTGTAAAAAAATCAAAGACGGCCCTGATCTTACACAAGTATAAAGGTATTATCCAGCATTGGCATTTCATGTTAAGATGAAAACAGCTAGAATTTTAAATAGGAAAAAAATGCTGAAAACAGTTAAAAATTACACAGTCCAACCTCAAATTAAACTGAGTGCGTTCATAATAACATGAGAATGATTTAAAATGAGAAAGGCAATGAAGTAAAATTAAATTTTGAAGCATTCTATAAAAATATGAATCGATAATTAACTGCAAAAAGCTGCCAGATGGAAGGCAAAAGAACAGTGACACTGTAGAAGGTGACGGGAGCACGGATGGAATTCGGCAGTATGAAAGACGTCAAGCATATTTTCATACATTACTACTAAGACGCGGAGTCTACGGCCGTTTTTTCGTACCGTCGTACGCGGCCTGGGTTTAAACCAACAAACGGATAAACCGGATATTGCTAGTGTGAAAGCTCCCCACTCATTTCTGGTTTACCACCCAAGAGTGCATGGCACATTCTTGCATTCTTGGCGCAATGGTTAAACCATTATACTATTAATGTAGAAAGGAGCTAATATTGACTTGAACCTATATCTGCTTAGTTTTAAAGTCCAATGTGATTCGAAGTTGTGACGCGAGTTGGCAGCATTCTCGCAGAAAAAGTTACTTGTGCGTACTCATACTTTAAACTATTTTACAAATGAGTTTTTTCTATGAGATTCAATCCTTTTGGCATACTCAACTTTCAAAAGGTTGTAACATTTGTGCAATGATGGAGTCAATCTATAAATATCCACACTTTTTATTGACTAACGATTACTATTCAGGTTGACAAAGGGTATTTTTTTACGTTTATATGCTGAGTCATAATTCTTTTTAGATTTATTATTAGACCCAAGTGGTTTTCGAGGTTCGATTCCAAGAACCATTGATGCCGACTCTAAAGACTTTAGGACTCATTTAATGAAGAATTTCTTTAGGTCTGAATAGATATTCTTATTACGCTTTATCTTCTTTGTCAAAGCCTTTTCTAATATTATTTAACCAAAATAGCATTTTTCTAGTATTACAGTCTAATTTAAACTTTTAATGCTCTCAAAA
>BGPR01001838.1:178204-195568 GCA_013235015.1 Araneus ventricosus | reverse complement strand
ATAATTGTTTTCAAAACTAGTTTTTTTATGCTCAAGTGTATGGACATAAAACCCAATACTAACAAGAATACAGTGTTTTCAGAATAATTAAAACAAAATTCTGAAACTTACAAAACGTTTATGCAAAAGATTCACAGACGATTAATAATTTATATCAGTAACAACAATTGATTTGGAAATCAATTATTCCACTTTGGCGGAATTATTTTTACCTTCGAAGAGTACTAGATCATTGTGCCTAGTTTCATGTCTACAGCAATGTTTGATACTTAAAAGACAGAGCAACGCCGGGGATTCTTCTAGTTATTAAAACAAAGCTAAATCTTGCCTAGATTTGAGCGAGATTATGGCAATAAGTATTTTATTAAAATCGACTCTCGAAATTTCTAGTATTCTTACATTTCTGTGGCAAAGACTAGCTTACCAATATCAGATGTAAAGTGTACTTGTTTCATGAAAACGGCTCAACATTATATGGCTGGACACAAATGATCATATAATGTGGGTTTTTTAGAGACAGGTAAGTTTACAAACAATACGAATGATAATAATGATTGCTTTGCAAATCAAAACATTTATATACACGAAAATAAATAGATATTATAGTAATAACTATAAATTAAAGAAAAATAAATGAATAACATTCGAAAGGAATTAAAAATTACGATTTTAAAAAGTTAAAACATAAGTGACAAAAATTAAAGTACTAAAATCAAAATGGTGATCTTTACTAAAATTCTAGTCACATTTCTTTCTAAGGGGAGAAATACGATATTAGTAAATTACGTGATTTTGAAAGAACTAGTGATAAAAGAAAAGAATTAAAAACATTCAAAAATAGAATTGATCTTGACTCAAATTACTAGTCAATTCTTCATAAGCAAGTATTAGTAAAATTACGATATTATTAGTAAATACGATTTTTTGAAAGTGAAACATAAGTGAATAAAAGAAAAGAATGAAAACAATCCAAAATAGAATTATCTTGACTAATCTGCAATTCTCGTTAAATGTAAGTACATTTATTTCTAAGAAAAAAAACACATAAATGTAAATTGATTCTTGTAAGAAGTAGATATAGTATATAAAAAAATTACGATTTTTTGAAAGTTAAAACATAAGTGATAAAAAGAAAAGAATTAAAAACAATCAAATAGAATTGATCTTGACTATCATTTTCAATTTCTTCAAAGCAAGGTGATTAGTAAAATTACGAATGTATTAGTGAATTACGATTTTGAAAGTAGAAACATAAGTGATAAAGAAAAGAAAAAACAATCAGAAAAGAATTGATCTTGCTAAAATTATATCAATTTCTTCAAGAAGTTTCATTATTAGAAAATCATTTGAAAGTCAACAATGTAAAGAAAAATCATCAAATAATGATTGGAATATACATTCCAGAGCAAGAATCATATTATTAGTAAAATTACGATTTTTGAAAGTCAAAACATAAATGATAAAGGAAAAAAAATAAAAACAATCAAAAATAGAATTGATCTTGAGATCTGGTACCCCAATAATCGATCTAAGCAGTGATGTAAAATTACAGTTTTGAAAGTTAAAACTTAAGTGATAAAGAAAAATTAAAACAATCAAAAAATAGAATTGATTTTGAGTAAATTGTCAATTTATTCTAAGCATAAGCCGCTTCATGCAGAAATTTTAGGCTAAGAAAGCAAAAGACTTTAAAATAGAAAATGTTTAAACCCTCAACCAAATCAATGTAAGTCGAGTTTATCACAATTTCAACGATTTCTGTGACTTAAAACACAATAGAGTGTTGGCCTTAAAACTACGCTACTATTTATCACGTCTACCAGATTTTCTGAAGCTTTTAATATTCAGAGAAGCCTTCATCGCATTTTCCCCTGACGAAAAGACGTTAACCAATCTCTCTCGCCCACAAAGTCTAATCTTTAGGGAGCTGGATCTCTCTAAATCCTGTAAAATATTTATAACATTTCCCGCTCCGAGTCTATCTTCCATAAAACGATAACGAATGTTGCCTGCTATATCTACAAACGTCTTGTAGCGAAGGTCAGGGACATTTATAAACCTACAAACCAAGATAAATTCTTTAAACATTTCCTAATTTCACTGAAACTCCACTTCTCTTCATATATCAATTTCCGAACAGCAAATGCTGCACAAAGCCTGTTTTATTAAAACAGCCACCGACGAATTTCGTCCGCGCTTTATTCAACAGATGTGTTTAATGGATGTGGACACAGTTGCAGTTTCCGAAGCATAACTCATGTACACTTAATTAATTTGCAGTTTCGCCATTGAGGAATCTGGCAACTGAAGATATAGTCATGTGGTCTGTTGGGGTATCTATCGAAGTCGTTTCTAATATTATTCACTTTCGAACTGTGGTTTTTGGTAATTTAAAGTTCTACATGGCAGATATTGCTGTATTTGTTTATTAATTAGGTATATACTAATAATTCGGAAGAGTTTCTTAGAAAAGTGCTTCAAGTTTTCTGTTCCTCCAGACTGGAATTATCCGTTGAGTAAAAATCGGATGTTATGCTCTTCATAACATTTGAACAGCAATTTAATAATCTTTTATTAATCAACGTATCAGACAGGTTAATTATTTCTTGTGCTACATTGAATAGGAACTCAATTTTATTTTGGAAATTTTATTATGTTAATTTTATAATTAATTTTTTTGAATATATTTCATTAGAATAAGGGTTATATGGATAACTTTTTAAAAATCCTATTTATGAAATAAAATACGTCATAATAATTATAGTCATAAGCTTCAAATTAGAGCCTAGCCGGTGCATGTATATAAGCATTTTATGTGCGATCTGTGTGCATTTGTATGCTTTTTGATATAGTAATAAAAATTACGCATTTCTTCAACTTTGAATTTCAGATCCATAACTCAACTTAAAGTTGTACCAATTTATGTTATAACAGTTTTGTTATTGTAGCAACCAACTAACAACAATATAAAACACAAACTAAACGTCTCCAACGACAAGCTGTTTGCCCTTAATATTAATAGCCTGTTACTGGGTTTGCAACGTGGCGAAATAAATCGGCGAATTGGCGGTTGTAGAGGTTGAGGGACTCTCCAAAATTTTATTTGATGGACTCGATATTGGTGGGTGGCAGGAGACCATTGGTGACATACCTAGACGTCATGAGCTTCCATGTGAGAAGAAAGTAGTCGAATTAGGTCCAGTGGTTGGGGCAATGGGAATGGTCTTCTGGTCCAGCCGATTATTTGAAATATATAGATTAATGTCCTCAATGAAATTTCATTATTAACTTATTTAATTGTGCAAATAGACATGCTGAGAGGTACTGTACTTCTTGCATTTCATACTTAAATCTGAGCAGCTGAAGAGATGCCAAAAGCCAATGAGATAGAGTTTTAAAATATTAACAAAAGTTATTTAATAATACATGAAAACAGACAATAAAATTTCGATTTGAGATATTTTCACACTCTCTTCATCACTGGCGTCGTCAAAATCAAATTCCTTACCTTTTATTTGGAATGCATTATTTATTTGATAAGCAGAATACTTGTTGATGAGTATAATGATATCAAGGGTGGATATTTTCGAATATATAACTAATACTAGTAGTTCTGTGAACAATAAACTTTGCCCCACCTCCCAAAATCTAATATTTGTACTTCATCGCAGTCTTTACAGGTTTATCCAACGTTGTCATGCATTTTGGAGACAACATTGTTCCTAGGATAACAAATATCATATTATAAAGTGTCTTGTCTCTCAAGGAGAAACTTTCTTTGTATCCACGAATACTGTTGCAAAAGTCTTACTGTGGGTGTATGGTGTAAACAGTCCAATGTGCAGGATAATGGGGAATGAAGGTTTATTTACAATAATACAGGAAAACACGTAGCACAGGTACAGGAAACTATAGTTCTTGCACAGATTACCAATGTAAATAGACAACAATTCACAGGTAATAACAGTTCAGAACTTTGTTATCTAACAACACAAACAGTCCGCAAATAACTAGTAACGACAATAACTGCACTTTCAATAGCGCTCAGCTCACCAGCTTCCTAGCTCGCACTGCGGACGAAGCTCTAAAGTCGTTCCCAATGGATCTGCACTCTACCGCTCGGCGTCTAACAGCTTACTAGCTCGCACAGCGGATAGAACTCCAAAGACGTTCGCGCTCCAAGGCGATCCCAATCGATCAACACACCCCGTCGTCCAAGCGCTCTCCATATATAGTTTCCCCATTAGGCCGTGACATCACATGGAATGATCTAGCATATTCGTGGCGTATCTTCTCTCCTAATAGAGATATCGAGAAGATTCCAGCACCTTTGAGATCCCATATTTCGCCGCCAAAGTCGCATAATTTGTCGCCAAGTTTGTCGCCAAGGTCAGGGGTCCAGACGTGACTACTGTCCGTCATCTCATACTTACCTCTATAAAACTCTCTTCCCAACCATAAGACTCACAATGCTGTAGAAGCGAATTTCCATGTTCGTAACAATACACTATCTTATATAAAACTTGCTGAGGGGCTTTCCATAAATGATTTCAAGATCGAACTTTTTAAAACAATGTGCGGCCCATCTCTCTGTTCTTGTGTATATTTTTGTTATTTTTATTATTGTATTTTAATTTGTTTTTCATCTTTTTCCTTTCATTTTTGTTTTTTGAATGTATTTTTTTACTCTTCGTATAGTTTTTCCATTGCATTTAGTTTTTATTATTTTCCAGCTATTTCATATATAACTGTGCAATTTTGTGGTTTTTCAAGGTTTTATTTTACTCTGCGTTACCAAAATATTTTTATAATATATAGCATGATAGCATTCCTTCCTAATGCTCCTGTAAATATTTGTAAACTTGTTGCATTTTTTATTAAGCAGCTGTATAAAGAATTGTCAAGTTTTAAGAGAGGTCACCCCCTCGGGTGTTGTGATTTTTCTTCCACTTCATGACCGCGTCACTGCTTAAATAACCTTATGGTTATAGTTCAGGGGCATGGAGTGGTGTTATGTTATGTCCATAAATGATGTCACATTTTTTTTCAATATTTTTGACCCCCTCGCCCCTTTGTCACAAAGTGTCACACTTCACCATACCGCCTCCCCCCTTGTTACATGTCACGCTCTATTACATAAACATATACTTACAATTCAAAAACAAAGCACTACGTTATAGATCATATTTAAAATTTTATTTTTAAACTTTAACTATGTGTTTTAATGACATTTGTGACCGGGGGAGGTTTTCTTCTAATGGTGAAGAATTTCTTCTGCTGCTACCGTATTCTCAGACCCTACCTTGAATGTCTTTTCCGAAAAGAAAGGAATATAAGTGAAAAAATCACATGAAAGTTGTTTCAGCCCCGATTGAAAAAATACCCTCAAATTCTAGTAATTTCAAAATTTTAGCTGCCGATTTTAAATGTTTTTATTTTAATCAAAATGTGTGATGTCACACTGCTTGTTACCCCCTCTCCCTTGGTCCCAAACTGTCAAAATTTCGCGATCCTCCCCCCCCCCCTCCAAGAGTGACATCATTTGTGGACGGCCCCTAAGTTATATTTATAATCTGAAACCAATCAGTGCACAATATAGAACACTTATATTATACACAAATCTTTCTCCCTGTATTTACAAAACAAATTCATTAACTTAATAAAGTTACATAAAAATGCACTGGAGCAGATGTTTAGTAAATTTTACACTCGCGAGTAGAGATAATCATCAATTTTTTATAATATAAACCATTTGGGAAGAATCTGGGAAAAGCATAATTTCGCAAAAAGAGAAATGCACGATTACAAGGAACTAAACAGAGAAAGGCAACTCTTAACATGGAAAAACCGTGATCTTATCTCTCTTTCACACCCACACTTTTTTCAATGCTAATTATTTACACAAACCTTTGTTTTTATCAGCGTTTAAAAAATTACAATTAGATGTTTGCTTTTATGAGTATTAAAAAATTATAATCATATGTCTATTTTTATCAGTATTTGCACAATTACAATTGAATGTCGCCTTTTATCAATATAAGCAAAATTAAAATTAAATGTCTGCTGTTCTCAGCTTTAACAAAATTACAAGTAAGTATACCGCCAATATGAAACTAAAGGGCCTCGGTGACCTATTGGTAAGGTTTCGGCTTCGGGGCCATAATGTTCCAGGTTCGACACCTGATTCCCCTGAAGACCCACAGTTTAAGGGGTCTATTCTGGTACCCCCGGTTGGGTTTGGTTTCGCCCCGTAAAAACCGGACCCCACCCCACCCGCGGGTGCCAGAATAGACCCCTAAGAGACCTGTTGCAAGTTAAATTATACCTAGTGGTCAAACGTCCTCTCGCTGGTGTGTCGCTGAAGGTTGCAGAAGGTGCGCCAGCTTTGGTGTCGTCCTCGTCATCTGACCTGATACCATCTTGAACCCCCGATACCTGTGACTACTAGAGTCACTTCATCGTCATATGACCGCAGTTCAAAATTACAAGGTCCGTCCCAAAATAACCCTAGTGTTGCTTCGAAACGGGACGTTAATGTGACTAAATTAAGCAATACCAAAATAATTCAAATGTTTTAATGGTGCCAAACTCGCCATTGACTCACAAACACATTGAAATCATTAAAACGGCCACCTTCAAACGGTATGAAAAAAATTCTGACTCATTTTTTATGACATCAAGGAACTTCCATGCCAAATTCAAGGAAAAACCGAGAAAGTGTCTGGTGGTGAGTGCGTAACAAACAAACTTACAGACGACTAAATGCTGGACGGAATTCAAACGGAGAAAACTTCGATATGTCAACGATTTGGCAACAGGGCTTCATTTTTGAGTGCGCTTTTTATCGCGCCTGCTTAAAAACACGATTAATATAAAAACTTTTGTGCGCCATCTTTGGAATTGTCTTTTTGACTCAACAGTGCAATGTCGACATCATCTGAGTTTAATTATTTACTTTAACTTTATTTCAAATCTTTTGTTATGTTTGATTAAAGTTAATTTTGTTTACAATATGCATTAGTCATTTGGACTCCTGCACAAGCTAGTTGGATACATAGTAGTTATGGAAAATAACATCGAGTTATTAAGTGTTTCAATTTTTAGAGAATCTTTGTTATTTAATACTATAGTTTTTTTTGTGTTATTTTTAGGAAAATTTTTTTGATGCAATAACTTAATGCTGCTGCGTTGAGCGCGCAGAACGGTGTATCGTTATCATTATTATCAATGTTTTCTTTTTCTGTTTCTTTTATTTAATTTTCTTGTTAATTCAAATTTATATTTTTTCTATTATTTCTCTTCGTATTTCATTAGAAGTAGCTTTTTATTTAGTGCAAAAAATAGTTTTTATTTTATTTTAATTTCAATTAATATTTAAATTAATTTTGCTAAATTTTATCAATTGTAACTGTTATCGAGTAATTATCTCATTCAAGAGTTGACTGCAATATAGGAGTTAACACAGGCTACAACCACAACTATCATAACGCTAACAATAGGAAAAACATCTGAAGATGGAAGAAATATCTTGATGAAATAATGAGATTAGTGTTTGTCCGAACAATATAAAAATTGTGATAACTAAGCAAAAAGCGTTAGACAAATAACAGATAATCTTCTTTATATTTTAATAAAATTAAGCACTTTGTAGAATCTCTGGAAAAATTTTCACGGAAAGAGAGAAAAACATTAGATGAAATGAAACAGGAATAAACAACTGTAAGCATGGAAAACTATGATTTTCTCTCTCTCTCTCTTTTGAATGCGAATTATTCACACAAATCTTTGCTTTTATCAGTATTATCAAATTGACTATTAAATATCTGTTTTATCCGTATTTAGAAAATAATGTTTGTTTTTATGTGTTTTAATATTAAAATTAAATTTTTACCTTTACCAGTATTTACATAACATTTACCAAAATGATTCAAAAGTTTATATGGTGCCAAAATCACCAATGACGCGACAAAGCGTTGAAAACATTTAATAGGCGATCCTCTTAAAACGAATTCAAAAAATAAAAATCCTTAGATATATATCGTTTTCTGTTGCATCAACGAACATTTTTGCCCAATTTGAAGAAAATAGAACAACGCATTTCGCCATGATTACGCAACAATCAAATTTACAGATAGACAAAATGCTGAACGCCTTAGTTACAATGGAGAACTCGCTTCGTTGTGTTAATAAATAAATGCAGATTTCGTAATTTATTTGACATTAGTGGTTAGAATTATAAACTTCATATTCGTACAAAATATTGAAAATCTGTTTTTATTTATGTATTCTTTTAAAAAATTGAAAATAAAAGGTAGAAAGACGTACGCAAGAATCTAACGAACAATATTTTTTAACAGTAATTTTTTAATTTCGTAACTACTAGCTGCATTCGGTGACCAGTTCGTCGCCCGGAATATTATTTCAATTGAATCTTGCATCATTTTTATTCATGGTTCTCTTAATAATGTAATTTTAAACTTCAGATTGTAGTAGATATATATGTGAATTTGGTTCCTATTCATTTGGTTGGTGAACCTGTTCTGATCAATTTCTACATAAATGTTCCTAATGTAGTCAAGTAACTGACCATGTGATGTAACCTCTAATTCCACGTTGTCGGCGCTATCTTCAATTTCGTATTCCTCTTGTTAAATATTTATTTGATTTCAACTTTGAAAAGGCGCAGCACTTTTTATGGCCATAGGCATGTTAGCTGGATTGAAACATGCTGAAAAGAATAAAAACATAGCAACCATAACCATTCAACTTACAGGATATATTTCTTAATATAACCAAAGAAATACCTCGGAGAGGTTGGATTACAGATTTCTCAAAAAGTTTGAAGAGATAAAATCTGAAAGAACAATGCATTAGAATATTACCTCAACTTTAAAGAATTAAAGAGAAACACGCATTTAAATATTAGTTTAAACAATGAAAACGGTTTGAATTGACTTACAACAATGAAAAGTATTGTTATAAATATTGCCAAAAATATTTTTAAAATTTATTAAAATTAGAGATAAAATTGTAAGGCAACTTAATTTATATCATTAAAAAGGTAATGTTTTGCACTTTAAAATAGTGTAAAAATTGTTTTTATGCTGTAATATTTTCAGAAGTTATTAAGGAAAAACGCCAAAATTTCTCTTAATATTTAATTAATTAAAATTTAAAAAAAGGGATCCAAGATGAGCATTCGAGGCCTCCAAAGTATGTTTGGGCCAAATTTCGTAGCTCTAGGTCCAGCTATCTGCCCTGTTGAGCGCCAATACACATACACATTCACACACACACGCATACGCACACACACACACACGTTCTCTACATAAAGATGTATCTTTAAATACATCTTTCTATTAAAAAATGTTGTAATACGAACTAAATGTAGTGATTATAATTATTCAGATGGTTTGAATACAAAAGAAAAATGATTTGACTCTAAGTTTTCTACAAAAAACAGAATAATTCTAATTGACCTTAAATGCCCTAGAACCATTCTTATAAACAAAGTCAACCTATATTTCTGTTTCTTGATAGCGACAAATGTTGATGATCACATATTCTTTACCCAATAACAGTTGCATATTTTATAAATGCAATTGACGTATGGAAATCTACTCTAAATTTCATTTTATCATTAAGTTCACAATTACTCCAACCTCAATCACAGCATTAAATAATAGAATTGGGTAAAGACATTAAGTAATACAATTGTTTATCACTTCAACTCCTTTTCTGAGGGCATCTAAGATTCATGAAAGTTTTGAAGTCTTCGAAAGACGTCATCCAATTTTTCTCGCTCACAGAGTCTAATCTTAAGGAAACTAGCATTCTATAAAGCAACATGTTTCTTGTTAGCGACAAATGTTGATGATCACATATTCTTTAACCAATAACAGTTGCATATTTTATAAATGTAATTGAAGTATGCAAATTTACTCTAAATTTCATTTTATCATTAAGTCCATAATTACTCCAACCTCAATCATAGCATTAAATAATAGAATTGGGTAAAGACATTAAGTAATATAATTGTTTATCACTTCAACTCCTTTTCCTAGGGCATCTAAGATTCATGAAAGTTTTGAAGTCTTCGAAAGACGTTTTCCAATTTTTCTCGCTCACAGAGTCTAATCTTATGAGAACTACCATTCTATGAATTCGGTGAAATATTTATAATATTTCCCGCTCAGACTCTGTCTTCCATAAAACGATAACGAATGTCGCCTGCTATGTCTAGAAATGTCTTGTAGTGAAGGTCAGGACATTTATAATCCTACAAACAATGATAAATTCTTTAAACCTTTCCAAAACTCACTCAAACGCCACTTATCTTCACTCATCAATTTCCGAGCCGCAAATACTGCAGAAAGCTTGTTTCATTAAACGCCACTAATGCAGCATTGGAGTGCTTTATTCTACAGATGAATTTAACGGATGTGTGTACAGCTACAGTTTCCGAAGCATAACTCATGCTGATTTAATTAATTTGCCGTTTAGCCATTGAGCAATTTGGCAACCGAAGTGGTGGATGTGCAGTCCCCTGGGATTGTATTCGAAATCATTTCGCAAAATACCTTTTAAGTTAGAGGGGATAGACTTGAGTAACTTGCCCAGATGGAATATGTTTCTGCATTTGTTTTTTAAATTAGTTATACATTGGTTGGAAAGGTTTCGAAGTTTATTGGTCTCATAGTTTGGATGATTAAATTGTAGAGGGAAATTTAGATCTCATTTTGTTAGCCAAAATTGAACGGCATATTGTTATTATTTTCTCTACTAATAAAGAGGCCGCGGTATCCTAGTGGTAAGACCTCGGCCTTGGAGACGGAGGGCTCCAGGCTCGAAACCCGATTCCACTGGCGCGGCGTGGAAGCTTGGAGATGGGGTACCAGCTCAGGTGTCGTCCTCGTCATCTGACTGAGGTTCAAAATTACAATCCCAAAATATCTCTCGTGTTGCTTCAAAACGGGACGTTAATATAACTAAACTAAACTCTACTAATAAAAAAGGAGAATGTGTGAATGTTGGCGCTCTACAGGGCAGACCGCTAGATGTAGAGCAACGAAATTTGGCACAAAGATACTTTGGAAGGCGGGAATGTGCATCTCGGAGGCGTTTTATTGAAATTTTAATTAATTAAAAAAACAAGCTAAATGTTGTTGTTTTTCCTTTATAACTTCCGAATATATTACAACAAAAAATTATTTTCACACCATGTGAAAATTTTAAAAAAATGATCTTTTCAATGACACAAATTCAGTTGCCTTATGATTTTTTCTCTACTTTTAATAAATTTAAAAAATATTTTTTGGCATAATTTACAACAATACTTTTCACTTTTGCAACGCATTTCAAACCGTTTTCATTGTTTAAAGAAATATTTAATTGGGTGTTTCTCTTCCATTGTTGAAAGCTAAGAAAATATCTTACTAGATTTTACTTTCTTCTTTTATTTGATTAATTTTTATGTGAAATCTGTAAAGGAATTCCTCAAGATAATAAGTAAGGGAAGTGGGGGTAAGAGTACGCATGAATTTTCTTCCCTGTTGGCAACAGAGCAAGCAGAAGAGAGTGTGATCATATCAAGACATGTGTTTTCAGCTCTCTCAAGAGACCGCCATTATTATTTTCATTCTTGCCGTCTTTTATTTATCAGGTAAGATATGATTTCTTTATGTTAGTATGCAGTTTTTCTGTGAAGAAATCTTAATTTTTTGTAAAGAAAGCACTAATGTTTGCTTTCAAAATAAATATCATTATGAGGCTTGTTCCCTTCCGAACAACGAGGACACATTAGAATTTAACTTTAGTGAATGCTACGGTCATCTATGGACGATTTAGAGAAGCAATACATTGGCGTACAGACCAGATATGCGTACTCTTATTCGCTTGAAATTTGAAGCAGCCATTCCAACAAAACTTTGCATTTTATTTTATCATTATTATTATTAAAAAATGAGATTAGGACAATAACCTGAAGAGTTGCTGTCTGGAGAAAAAGTTTCAAGTCCATAGAAATCCAAATAATGAGGGAGCAATATGACTATGCTGCGAACAAACATATGATGATGATTGGATCCAGTGTGAATTATGTAAGGAGTGGTGGCATGAGGAATGTTCCAGTTACGAAGGCAGTGGAGCATTTGTATGCGAATACTGATAAATTTTCAGGGTGCGTAATCTTGGCCGTCACGTCGGGTAAGAGTACGCATTTGACATTTTTTTCTTGCATTTCGTAATATATATATTATTTAAAGCTAAAATTTTAACTTTTTGTTCCCTTCTTCCTAAGTTAATACACTATGATTCAGTATATTTTCGAGGCTCGGATTTTTCAATTCTTATTTTTATAACGAAAAATCCACTAGGTGCGTACTCTTACCCTCCTTTCCCTTACTTTGAAATCCTCCAAGATTCTCAGCTCCTTTCAAAAGAATCCGAAAATATTTGCACCGCATCATTTTCAGTCTTATTTTAAGCTTCGTGCATTTTATATCACACAAGAAAAAAAATATGAATCAAAATCATTTACTTAATTACATGGCTGAATAAAGAAAACAATGGCTGAATAAAGAAAATAATGAGTTTTATAATTAAGTTTCAAAAGCAATTCAAAATCACGTACTACCTAATCAAAATTTGCTTTATTTCTAGACTATTATTTTTGTGTGTGCAAATCAGTTAAGTTTCACAAGTCATAGAATCTCACCTAAAACTCATGTTAGTCAGTGTTTTAAATAATATGACGTGTCGGTTCGGTATTCTGTCAAAAATAGTTTTGGCCTTGTGTCTGATATTGAAACACATCTGTATGGAAAAGTAGGAAGAGCAATAATTCTTAGGAAATATTTGCACAGAGTTTTACATTTTTCACATTCAGGTTTCGAACAGAGTTTTGAATGATTCTGCAAAATGAAAATGTATGCTAAAAGAATAGGAAAACCAAATTAAAAAATTAAAAACGAATCGAACAAAAAAATGAAACACAATGTTGAAAAGAGAGATAAGAAGTAAAATAAAAAATTCTAAAACATAACAGAGGAATAAAATCTATAAAAAGTAATGCTAACAGAACCACTAACTGGTGACTGACAAAAGTTTTTTTACACCGAGCAAAACAACTGTATTTGAGTTTTATTAAAAGGAAAAGGGCACTAAAAGAAAATAGCAGACTATTTTCATGCGTAAAAGCAAATAAGCCCCTCAAAACTTATATTATTCTCCAGTTAAGTATTTTAAAATCTTTTTTGAAAATAAGGATTCTTTCCAGCATTTTCTTTTCTAGTATATGAATACATATTCAAAATATTCCATCTACAAATATTCAAAACAAATAATATTCATCATTTATTTATCATCCATCATTTTCGCCCTCTTCCAAGAGCATAATTGGCCAATTAATATGACTGCACAATGCGTCTATATCTTCACAAACATACATGGATTGAAATCTCCGTAATAGCAGATGGATGAAAAACATCTGACCAAGAACGGGAGAATATCTTTTCTTTTTCTGAATTGATATATAGTTCTACACAAATCAAAACACCACTAACGGGCATATTGTCCCATCAATAATATGCCTTGCCCGTATCAATCCAAAAAACCTCCCGTATTATTCCTACCTAGACAACACTTCTTCCTGAAGCACTCTGTTCAGTCAAAGAATCCACAGGCAACACAAAACATTAAGCATGCTTCTGTTCTTGAGCTTTCTTTTTAACGTAAACCGAAGACAGAAATAAATGTTGGAAAATCAGAAATAGAAAAGTAATTTTGGATTCGAGAATAACGATCTGATAGCCCACCTTAAGCTTCCTGTTGAGGTACATGCTCGACTTTGAAAACGAAAATGGTTTGAAAGATCAGATCTTTTCTTTTCATAGCACGCAGTACAGATGTTGGAGCAACTGATGGGCTCTCGATGGCACATCTTTAGGAGTTGGGTTTCTAAATAACATGTTATTTCTTGCTTCGATTTAGGATTAGGCGACCAGTTTTTTGATGAAAAAGGATCTGCTGCTTTGAAAAGGTTCGAACGGAACTGAATTCCTGTTGAGTTGAACAATATTCAGCATTTTTGACTTTTTGTTACGATTTTTGATGGCATGATGTTCGAAGATACTAGATTAGTGGGGTAATTTGTGATATGTTTTATTTTTGATTAGCGAAAAGTTAAATTATATAAAGCCATAAAGATAATGACACTTGAATAGAAATTTTAGCAATATGAATGTTACGCAAAAATTGCATCATTATTTTTCTCTATTATAGGAAGAAATAAAAGTAATAAAATTTTAAAAACACGCTTTTATTAGAGTATTGATCATTCTTTGATACGGAAACCCTTCGCGCTTTTGCGCATGCGCCTGGTGGAGTTGATCTAACAAAAAAAGGGATGAAGTGAAAAATGGAGGTTGAGATGCTTACATTTTACTTAGCAGTATATAGTGTGAAGATTTCAGGCCAGCTGCTAAAATTGATCTCGCCAAAGTAGCCACCTGGACTGTTGGAAATCTCAAGAAAGGAGTATCCACAAAACGGGATTTCTTCACTCTCTGCATGATAGACGACCTTCTATGGATCGAGTGACGTTCGTCACACAATACCTTTTCAGAACTCCTAATCAAGCAGGAGTGATGGATGTTCCTTCTCAGCTGAACTGAGACAAGACTACCCATAGCCCAGACTGTTAATAGCCGAGACTGTCATTAGCCGTAAATCATTCGCCTGGGAAGAGAAGTGGAAGGAAGTCACCACACTTGTGGACGTCACCGACTTACGTAAGTGAGCCAGCCACTAGAAGAGAGAGGAAAGGAAAGTCATCGAATGCTTATCCAATCCTCACTAGTTGGGCGGACCTTGTTTCTGAAAAAAGCGAGAGGATTTAAGATGATGCGGGGGAGAAAAAGGGAGTTGTCTTTTAATCGTTTGATCATCTCATGATATCAGATTCGGATCTTAGGATCGTGATCCAGTGTTGGATCTTCGGATCGGTTTTCGAAGTAACTGGGGTCCGCGCGAACAGTTGTGAAGCTGTTAGAAGAATCGTTCAAACACTGATGGAACGTCATCGTTAAGAAGCAGTACGCTTCTGTTTAACCCTCTGAGCGTTTCACACGTATTTCTACGTCGACCTTGGACTACCTCATAAGCGGGAAACACGCATTTCAACGTGTGGTCAGAGACACGCCGAAAGCGGTCAGCCCGGATTTTTACGTCTCTTGTGAACTGTCTCTAAAGTGCGAGAAACGTATTATTCCGAATTTCTTCCCCCTTCCTTTGTTTGACATTTTGATTGATTTGCTGGGTAGGGTAGCGGTCGACACAATGAGTGCTGATAAGAATGTACTTACTGCAAATTAGAGATACCACAGGATCCAAGACCCCACACCCCCTTTGGCTTGGGGCATTTTAACGCTATCTGCATTGAGGGCTTCTTTCAGAAAGAAGGTCAGTTTTGGATTTTTTTTTCTAGTTGTGTGTGTCCGAATTTGGATTCTGTATAAGTTCGGTTTAATATTTGTCAGCCTGGATTGAAATTGTATTATGTTTCAAGTGTTTTCTCTGTAATACACTTATGTTATATAAGATTTTATTTCAATGCATCAATGTTTTAATCGAATTGTTAAGTAAAATAGATTTTGTGGTCCAATTTCTTTCAATACCCCATTCAAGCATAGAAAAATTTGAGAAGCCGGGGGTGATAAGAAAAGAGGGGGTTGTTTATTTCGTTATATAACATTGAATTGAAAAAAAATAACTTTAAGGTTTAGGTGTGATTTTTTAAAACTATAACAGTTTTTTTTCTAGATGAGTCTTCTATATTACACTACTTAGAATTTCTTTTAAATTCATCAAAATGAAATAAATTCCGAAAAAAAAAACAATTATTTTTTCAAATAATTATTATCCAATTTATTTTTTGCTCACTTTGAGCAAACATTGAAACAAATGTTAAAGAAAAGGTATGAAAATTTTATTTTTTATGTTTTAAAATATTGTATTTTTGTTAGAGAAAATTTTGGTTTACATGGAAACGTAAAGAATAATAACAACTAAATTTAACGTTTGAGTGATCTTAACAGACTTTTAGTTATCTTATTAAGAGTCTGATAACATCTGCAGTTTAAGTTTATTTCAATAGTCAGTGAAAATGTTTATTTCTTTTTTAAAATGTAAGAACACAAAACTATTTCTAAGAAAATATCAATGCTTACTTCAATGATACTGTATTTATGCACTAGTTCCTTGAGCGTTATAGTTTTGCTGATATGCATTCTTCATTAAGTGATCAAATCTAAATGCCTGAATTGCATTGCTTTTGGTAGCTCTTATGCCAATTGCGAGCTGAATTTTAATAAATGCTGAGACAAGAATCCACTAATATGTGTTACAAACCTATGATGCATCCCGACACGTTATTAACGAGTTTGAAGACAGTACTTCTAATAATAATAGTAGTCTCAGGCATTGAATTATTTCCAAACTCCACCGTCACATGCTAGACAGTGTGTTTTATCACAATATCTTGTGTGTGTGCTGTGATTTGTAAAGTATAATTTTTTTAAATAAAATTCTGATTCATATACAGGTTTTTATTTTCATTCTGAACTTTAATGGATAATAATGAGACTCTTATTTATTTTCCAAGCTGTATGATATATTTGAATTAGATCTATAATTTTATTTTTTTGAAAAACAGTAAAGTGTCAGTTTTATGTTAGTTAAATTTCCTTTATATTTGGTATGAAAAGGCCCAAAAATTTTTTTGAATATCACACCGATAACGTCCAAGACATTTATAAATTGTGAAAAGGCACCTGATTAATTTCGAATAGGTGTTAAATTTTTCTCCTTATTCTTTGATTTTGCGAAGTTTGCAAAAAATTGTCTGTAGAAAAAAAATTCAATAATATTTTACTTCGTAGCTAGCGCATTTTCGTAAAATTGATAGGAAAAAAAAGTTTGATCGTTTTTACATTCTAGTAAACGAAGTATACAAAGAGAAAAAAATTATAATCGTTGATCGTAAATTTCAACACGAGATTTTGACGAATCTCCAGTTTTTAGACCTCCCCGAGTCCAAAAACACAATTTTGGAATTATGTTTGTGAACACAATAACTCAACAACGGTTAGAGTTAGAAAGAAGGAATCTTTTATATGGACTTAATACAAAATTAGTATATTTCAATCAATTTTTGGATACAGTCCGTCCAAGAAAAATTTGTATGTTAGGGTTCATATCAACACGATAATTTCAGAACTTAAACAGCTAGATAGATAAAATTTGGTACACAGTTTTAAAAATTAGGAATGTAGGTCCGTATTAAATTTTGGACGAAATCCCTCGACG
>BGPR01001838.1:145236-168204 GCA_013235015.1 Araneus ventricosus | reverse complement strand
AAAGAACTCACTAACATCAAAAATGCAAATAAGCAGTAAAGAACTCACTAACATCAAAAATGCAAATCAGCAGTAAAGAACTCACTAACATCAAAAATGCAAATCAGCAGTAAAGAACTCACTAACATCACTCACTCTCCGAAAAGTAGTTTTGAAGAATTTTAAAACTCAGCAATGCTTTTAGCAAACCGATTTCTTCAATCAGTATCCGAAATAGATCATATTCCGCATTTACTTAATTATCTATCATTTGCGTGCTTTTCTCCATTATAATTCACCATCCAATATTTCTAAACAATATCTTCTATATCTTCAGATGCAAATACGCGTCATATTTTCCACAAAAGCAGCAGCAGGAAAAATGATCTGATCTAGAGCAGTGAACCCTTCATCCTTTTTTCCCTTGCTAAATAGTTCTGAATTATATCATCTCTTCTATCAACTCGAACGAGAACAATGTCCCTTCAGTAACATCCTCTGCGTGTATGAATAAACCCAAAAAATCTCCCACATTATTCCTACCCCGGCAATGGTTTTGCCTGAGGCACTCTCTTCAGTCAAGTTATCCATCGATAATACGAATAAAAAGTAAAGAGAAAGTTTTTGTTCTGGTGCTTTTTTTTAATGTAACCCGAAGGTAGAAGGAAATGATGGAACATCAAAAAATGGAACAGACATTCTGGATTCTTGGATAACGATCTGATGGGCTACCTGAAAGCTCCTGTTGAAGACGATGTTCCTATTTGAAAGGGAAAATGGTTTCAAATATCAGATCTCTTTTCTTTTATCCGGTGTTAGATAACGGAGGTACTGTTGAAGTGTCAATGGTAAATGTTTCGGGGTTGGGATTCTAAATTACATTTTTTGCATGCTTTATTTTAGGATTAGCGAATATTTTCTTTTAAACTATGGTGGTCGTCTGGATCTCCTCTACGTTCTCGTATGCGAAGTATACAAAAATAAAGTATTGCGATCGTCAAAAAATTCGACCCGTTTCAGAGCTCTATTAATCAGAAAAAACACAATAGGAAGGTTGTATTGGGGGTAGGGTGGTGGAATAAATGACCACCCACGTTGAGAGAGTCCAGTTCAAGTCGCTTCCTCCCAAAAAGCTCCTGTTTTAAAGGAGCTAAAAGAAAAAAGTCGCCTTGTGTTTAAAGAGTCAAGATAATAATTCCACTGATTTAAATGATCCAACCTAGGTTTATTTGTATGGTCCAATCTAGGAAACCTTTGGACTTATTGAGTTTCACTTTTTGATTGTGTGATAATATTTATGGCCATGATCTTTAACCCTCACGCACCGAGAAAGGCTGTCCCTGGCGGTCTAAAAATTTGCCCTTGACAGCGATGAAGGCCGGTATGAGGTGGTTGGCTTCTTTTGAGGGGAGGTGAGGTTCTGAGTTCGCTTAGGAGATCAGCGGGGTAGGAGGGACCAATTATCTTTACCATCCACATCCCATTTCCGTACGCCTTCAGGGAAGGTTATACCAAGGGGAGGGGATGTGGAATAAAAGACCACCCATGTTGGGAGAGTCCAGTTCAAGTCGCTTCCTCCCAAAAAGCTCCTGTTTTAAAGGAGCTAAAAGAAAAAAGTCGCCTCGGGTTTAAAGAGTCGAAATAATAATTCCATTGATTTAAATGGTCCAGCCTAGGTTTATTTGTAGGGTCCAATCTAGACAACCTTTGGACTTTCTAAGTTTCACTTTTTGATTGTGTAATAATATTTATAGCCATGTTCTTTAACCCTCTAGCACCGAGCGAGGCTGTCCCTGGCGGTCTTGTATTGGCGGTCTGGTATTTTAGAATTTGTTGGTCCATTGGTTTTTTTTTTCATTTTGTTTTAAATTGTCTGTTTACTAATTAAATTTTTATTCTAAATTGGGAACTAAGGAAACATTGATTCTATTTTATAAACCGCTCATTTCAACATTTTTCCATTTTTCTCCATTTGTTTGGCGCAACATAGCCAAAAATGGCTCTTGCGCCATTGAAACTCATACAACCAACCAACCAACCCTGGCGGTCTAAAAATTTCATCTTAAGAGCGATTAAGGCTGGTATGAGGCGGTTGGTTTCTTTTGAGAGGAGGTGAAGTTCTGAGATCGCTTAGGAGATAAGCGGGGTAGGAGGGTCCAATTATCTTTACCAACCAAAAACCAGTTCCGTGCGCCTTAAGGGAAGGGAATAGCAGGGGTGGGTTTTAAAGGAGCTAAAAGAAAAAAGTCGTCTAGGGATTAAAGAGTTAAAACCGGGGCTTTTTGGAAGGAAGCGACATGAATTGGACTCTCCCGACCTAGGTGGTCATTTCCCTCACCACCTCACCTCCTGCTATAACATTCCTTAAGGCACACGGAAATGGTCTGTGGTTGGTAAGAATAATTGGACCCACCCTAACTACCGCGCTTATCTCCTAATCGATCTCAAAACCTCACCTCCCCTCAAAAGAAGCCAATCGCCTCAGACCGGCCTTCGTCGCTGTTAAGGGGACATTTTTAGACAGCCTGGGACCGCCTCTCTCTGTGTGACAAGGGTAAACTAGAGAGAAGAAATTTGGTATGGGATATTACCATCGAATTTGCTGATTTCTGTCAAATTTTGTACGAAATCCGTCTAAGGGAAGCCTGTCTGTCCGTGTGCCTATGAATAAGATAACAAAAAAACGCAAGCAGCTTGCAGGATAAATTTTGATACATCGTTTTGTCAGCAGAATTAATTAATTAATTATCAAAATCATCTCAAAATTTTCACGTTTCATCATTTCCTGTGCGATAGCTTTAACTCCTGAGTGCTATTTATAAGGACCTATGACATAGGTCCAAATTTATTGAAACAAGGAAAGAGTTGGAATTCATTGAAACAGAAAGATTGACAAGAAATATAAGTGAAAGTGCCAATAACAAAATTTTGGAAACATGGAATTCGTTACCAGACACATTTAACTGTTTGAAGAAGCTGGCTCGTGCTGTTTTAACCATATTTTAATCTCCCTATGCCTGCGAGTCATTATTTTCAGAGATGAATAACATTAAAGACTCGCTTAGAAACCGTTTGACAGATGACTCCAGTTCAGCATGCATTCTGCTAAAAGTAACATCTTACAACCCTAATATAAGTTATTTGTCATCTAATCTGCAACAACAGAAGCCACACTAATGTTACTTTAATTTGAATTACGCGTATAGCTGAGACATTGCGAAATGTATTTTTTGTAGTAAATAAAGAGTTTTGAGTTGATAGTTTTTAGTATTATTATTTTCCCAATAATCACACACGAAGTCAAAATTATTTGACGGCACGTCTATGACCTCAATAAACATTTTTTAGAAAAAATGGCACGTTGATACATAAAGCTTCGCCACCTCTGACCTATGTTAAGCCATGTTCCAACGGCGTGTGGCTAGGTCAAACCTCGAGTCGCTCGAAATTCGTACTTGTTGACTGTGGTCGGTGGAATTCGAACAGTTTTGCCGTTCCTACGGCGCTTGGCTTTGCAAATATTTCGGCAGCTCTCGAGTGAACGCATACAATGGCGCCGTCTGCCTCTCTCCTTCCCTTTGATGTGCGAGCTATTTACCGCCATAACGCCGGAAACAACAGATGTACTTACAAGCCCACGAGCCGCATTGATTCTTAATGTTCCGACGGCAGGTAATAACGCGAACCGTGGACGAAACTCGTGGAAAGACAGGCCGTTGGAACAATGAGATTAGGAAACATACAATTTGCTTTCGAAATATAGAAATAAAATTAAAATTGCCCACTAAGCCAATGAGAATGCGTGACAAGCAAAATGGATAACATCAGGAAAACTATAAATTGCATTCCAGAAGCTATCCGTTTTGTCAAGATATCGAAATCTACAAAGGAGGATTTTAAAATGATTCCCAAGAGGACTAAAATTCATTTATTCTACTTTTTTAGTACTATTTTTTTTACTTTAAATCTGAATTTTACTCGAAAACGAATAATTTTTAAATTTATTAATTTTATTTAAGATATTATATTTAAATTTACTTGCAAAGAAATAAATTTTAAATTTTAGTCTTGTTTCATTGATATGCTTGACTGTATAAGGATTCTTTAATTTTTTTAAATCTGAATTTTATTTAAAAACATAAGCAAATAATAGTTACTTGCAAATAAATTCATTTTTTATTTTATTTGAATTTCATTGATATTCCTGGCTTCTAATCTTTTCCCCCTGAATTTTTTTCTTTAAATCGGAATATTGCTTTAAAACGAATAACGTTTAAATTTTATTTCATTTGAGTTTTTAAATTTAAATTTACTCGAATAAAATTCAAAAGTTATTTATTTGCAAGTCTCATTGATATTCCTTGTTTCATAATCATTTCCTTCCTGAAATTTCGGAATTTTTATACTGTTTGGGGTTAAAAGGAGACTTCTACAAAATTTAAATTTGAATTTTTGCAGAAGTTAATAATTGTAATATTTTTGACACTCGTCAATGCATTCATTTTTTACTGTGAAACACATTACAGGTTCTTGGACACTAATATCGATGTGGTTTTCAGCCCATTCTTTTTATTATATCCCTATAAAATTTTAAAAGTGTCAGAAGTCCTCTTTTAAAACTAAGTAATTCGTTTATAAATATTTGAAAAGAAAAAACCGTTTAAAAAAGGGGAATATTTAAGCAAAAATAGGCATCTGAATCAAAGTATGTTCTAATTTAACTCAATTTCAACGATTTCTGTACCTTTAATCACAGCTTCAGTTTACACAATAGAATTGTGCCTCTAAAACTAGGCTATTATTTATCACGGTTTCTCATTTTCCTGCAGCTTCTAACATTCAGAAACGTTTTCATCACATTTTCCACTAACGAAAAGACGTTAGCCAATCTTCCTCCCTCAGAATACTCACCCTCTTCTCTTCCTCCCTTAAGGGAACAGGAATTCTCTAAATCCTGTAAAATATTTATAAACTTCCCGTTCCAAATCTGTCTTCCATAAAACGATAACAAATGTTTCCTGCCATATCTACAAACGCCTTGCAGCTAAGGTCAGGGGCATTTATAAACCCGTAAACCAAGATAAATTCTTTAGCATTTCCAAAATTCACTCAAACCCCACTTATCCTCATACATCAATTTCTGAACCGATTATGCTGCACAAAGCCTGTTTCATTAAAACAGCCACCGACAAAGTTTGTCCGCGCTTTATTCAACAGATGTGTTTAATGGATGTGGACACAGTTGCAGTTTCCGAAGCATAACTCATGCACATTTAATTAATTTGCGGTTTCGCCACTGAGCAATCTGGCAACTGAGAATATGGATGTGTAGTCCCTAGGGGTTTGTCTTCCCATTGAAGTAATTTCTAATATCACTCACGTTGAAACTGATGGGATTTGGTAATTTCAAGTGTCCATACGGCAGATATTGCTGTATTTGTACTTAGATTAGTTATATAGTTTTTAAATTACATTACACCACCTGCATCCCCGTGTTTAGAGCCATCTGGCTCCTTTCCGGTTTGGATGGATGGAGGTGAATTTTCTTTTTTAAGAAAGGAAAAAAACAAGTAATAGGTACAAAAACAAATAATAATGAAAAAGAAACATACTCTGGACAGAAAAAATAAAAATACTTCGAGGAAGAAAAAGAAGGAGAGTCGTAAGTAGCCGGAAGTGTGTGTCAGTCTGGGTGGATGAGTGCTCAATTATTATCCTCTACAATGAGATTGTTCTCATCACATATGAAGCGCATTAGGAGTCGAAGTCGGGTTCTTGAGAAGTTGTTCGTGAGAATGTTTTTCAACCACTGTAATTTAAGTGACACTGTAGGAGTTTTGAAATGCCAGGAGAGGGTAAACCGACATTTTGTGGCATAGTGCATTGGATCCCCTTTTTCTCCACACGAGCAGTTGTCAAGTGTTAGAAGATTGGAACAATGAAGGTATGGGCCGGTGTCCTGTAACGAACATTAGCTCTTCTCTATTCCATCCTACTGGCTTGTTTGAGACCCTAGGCACTATATCGTGTGTACTCCGGCCAGTTTCTCCGTTATCCCAGTTGTCTTGCCAGATGCTTAAAGCAGCTGACCTAATCTCAGATTTCAGGTAGGAAAGTGGATAGTAATGAGTTGGAAGAGTTTCTTAGAATAATGCTTTAGCATCTGTTGGACTTCTTGGCTGATGGACTGCCTATTGAATAATATTCAGACATTGTTTTACTCATAAAATTTGACAAACAATTTAGAAACCTTTTGTTGTTTAAGTGGTCAGGAAGAGTAATTTCTGCTTGTGTCATATTGAAGAGAAGGCGTTCGCTCGAACAAGATTCACTTTTTTTGGAAAGTTTAATATTTGCATTTTATAATTTTTTGACTGTTTGCAGTCTAACAATGCGGAAATGGGTAAACTTTAAAAAATATATTAAATAGAATACATCGGAATAACAAAAATTCATAATCTTCAAATAAGCGTCTAACTCATGCATACAGCGTGTCCACACTTATCGTGATCAATAGCTAATTTCTAAACCTTTAGAGATAGACATATAGTTCCAATTGAAAAAATGCTTTAAATGAAGGGGAAAATTATAATATATGTTTTGTGAGTCACTAAATATATTTCTGAAAACAAATACGAATTCTAACTTTTTATGCGGTCCCCCGGTTCTACCAGTCATATTTAATAAAATATTCTTGACATTCTAACATTTTAAACATAAAAAGTCCCACTCTTCTGCGTCTAAAACCGAGCGAGTTCTGGAGCTTCGAATTTCATTATTTTTAACCAATCAGCGGCCTCGTCGAACAAGTGCTGCGCATTGATTGGTGGATCGTCTTCCAGACGGCTATTGAAATGGTGTAAAGTGGTCTAAGTCAGTGATATTCAAAGCGCCATAACTGGGTCAGTTTTAATCGCAGAAGAGTGGGACTTTTTTTGTTTGAAAAATCAGAGTGCCAAAAATATTTTACTGAATATGACTGATAGGACCGGGGGACCGTATGAAAAGTTAGAATTCGTAACTTTCTCAAGAATATATTTAGTGACTCAAAGAACATATATTATAATTTTTCCCTTCATTTAAAGCATTTTTCCAATTGGTACTATATGTCTATCAATAACGGTTTTGAAATTAGCTATTGATCACGATAAGTGTGGACACCCTGCATATTGTAGCTTCAGACTAAATAAATAGCCGTTCTAATATGAAAAATAATTTATTTGGCTATATACAAAAGAAAGTCGTTTAGTCGTACAAGAAAATTGGAATAACTGTTTTTTAAACTTGAAATATTAAATCAGTAACAATAATTCACATTTCGTGCTGACTGCGCCTCAAGAAACAAAGCATCTAACAATAAATGCTAAAGCCGTAAATCAGCCCAGTATTTGAAATAGAACACTGAAGACTGAAAACAGTTTCGTTACAATATATTGTTGCAAAAATTGTTTTGTGGGTGTATGGTGTAAACAGTCCGACACGCAGGATAAGGGAGAATGAAGGTTTATTCACAAATATGCAGGAAAACACGTAGCACAGGTAACAGGAAACAATAGATCTTGCACAGATTGGCAATATAAACAGACAACAATTCACAGGTAATAACAGTTCAGCACTTTGGCAGAACATCTTGTCAACCTGGAACTAGTATTATAAAGTATACTCTTCTTGTTGAACCAGAAAAGATTCTTCTTCCACCACTTCACATTAAGTTAGGACTGATTAAAAATTTTGTTAAGACCGTGAACAAAGAAGGAAGAGGATATAAATATTTAAAAGGACTTTCACCCCAATTAAATGAAGCCAAACTTAAAAGAGGGTATTTTTCTTGGATCTCAAATTGGAAGGTTGATTTGCGATCCTGTTTTCTAAAGTAAGCTTAATCAAAAAGAAATAGCAGCTTGGAATTCGTTTGTGAAGGTGGTAATAAGATATTTAGGAATCTAAAAAGAAGAGTCCTATCAAACCTTGGGCTGTCTGCCTATTGTCGCTTAAAATGCACTTCTTAGATTCACATTTAGACTTCTTTTCGAAAAATCTTGGGGTCGTTAGCAACGTAGAAGCGGAAAGATTCCATCAAGACATTAGGATTATGGAAACCCGATATGAAGGTCGCTGGCATCCAGCAATGAAGGGTGACTACTACTGGTTCCTTAAGAGAGAAGATTTGACACTACTATGTATATAATCTCTATTGCAACAGTATTGCTTAGAAAATTAATTATATTGATATTAATAAAAGATGTGTTCTAAATGTCTTCGTCTATTTTTATAAGCTTCTATTCAACCTGATTGTCGCGTCCTCCGATCTTGAGATCGATTTCTTACCACTTCCATTCGAGTTACAGCTTTGAAATTTAACACAGTGGTGGGTTTCCGGTGACAATACAATATTATGCAAAAACATTTGCAATCTATACCTATTTTAAACCTATCAAAATGATATTAAAATTTTAGCTCTATATTTGAGCGATAAAGTTTGGAAGGTGGTAACCTCACGTTACGTAGGGTTGTAGCAACTCCACGAAGCTGACAGAGAATACGCTATACTTCCGGCGCTGCAACGATGAATGATGTAAAAGCTCGCGTTTCTACGCGTCTTGGGTTTACTTTCTATTTGAATTCACCAACAACCAGATTTTTTTTTACTTCGTGTGCGCCAAGCATATTGCGCTCAAAGGAAACAGTGAAAGCTGTGTAGATCGATTCTCTTTTTTTCTATTACATTGATGACACTAATTGCAGGTTATAAAGTAATATATTACGGATTTATATTTCAGAAAGTTAATATCTTTAAATCATTTTAAAAATGTAATTGTATATATATATATAATAATTTTAATATGTGTTTTATATTTGTGAATTCAATAATTGAATTTGGTTTACTATGCCTAACATGTCGGGTGAATTCGTGTCAGCCGTCACTAAAAAGTAGAAAATAAAATAAATGAAAGAAAAAATTTAAGGTATAAGCTTTTATTGATGTGAAAAACTGAACGCAAAAGTTGAAAATAACTTTTCTTATCACAATAAAATGCACGGTTCGAATAAAAGCGTGGGGGCCTTTACCTTCTAGGAATATTTCATTTGTTTAAGGAAATATACACAAAATACAAGATGCTATTTAAGGCGACCACGCTTTTATTCGAACCGTGCATTTTATTGTAACCAGAAAAATTATTTTCAACTTTTGCGTTCATTTTTTCGCATCAATAAAAGCTAATACCTTAATTTTTTTTATTAATTTTTTTTCAGTACTGATAAAGGAGTCAGATAAAAATAACTATATGTGTTACAGCCTTTTCACAAATATTTTTGGATTCTACGCTGCTGAATTAGTTGTAAATGGTTAATTTTATTTCTGTTACATGAAAAAAAAATTTTGTAGACCAGTGTTTTGCTCGTTAAGCAAGATTCCACAGTATTTGAAAAACGAACAAGAAACTTTGATTTCAGATATTTTTGTACTTGCTTCATTACTGGCTTTCTCAACTGTAATTTCTTTATCTTTTATTCGGGATTCATTATTGATTGGCGAGTAAAATATGCTTATCAGTATAAAGTAATTTACGTTGGATATTTCCGAATATTAAATTCGTATTAGTTAAAAATACTGATTTCGTAATTTAATTGACATTAATGGATGAAATTGTAACCTTTACATTTGTGCAAAACACAAAAATACGTACTAATTTGATATTTTTTTTCAAAAAGCTGTTGAGATAATTAAATTAGGAAGTAAATAAGAAAATAGAAAAACCTACACGAGAACCTAATTCAAGTGCTATGATCTAACAGTATTCTTTTATTTAGCATCTATTATAGCATTTTCCAATGCATATTTTAAATAAAAAATGATGCCATACGAACTGAATATATCAATTACACTTATTCAGATAATTTGAATGCAAGAGAAAAAATAAATTGATGACATATCTTCTTCCTAAAAGTTTTGAATAATTCTAATTTATGTCAAGTGCCTTAAGACCATTGTTTGTAATTCACAGAGAGTTTCTCATATATCTGTTCCTTTATGTTAGACCTTAGGTCCTTTATGTTAGATAGATGTTTATTAAAACATATTCTTTAACGCTATAAAGATTGGTAGCGGTCATTTTGACCGCAAATGAATTTCAAACGCTTGTATTTCCTTTTCCTCCCTTTCGATTTCTTATTCGTTCATTGACATTTCCTGAATATTCACAAAGAACGTGTAAAACAAAAATTATTTCTTTTCGCTCGTTATTATCCTCACTATAAGTGTTTATCCCTCTGAGCGGCGCAAACGTCTTTTTACGTTTTTCATGTTCAGTTCAAAAGCAGATAGCTCGTATTCTTAAGATTTCAGAGATATAATTAAATATAAAAAAGATCGATTCATTTACTTTAAAAGCTAAGTTTTCTAACTTTTAGCTAAAAGTTCAAAATAATTGGGCGCTCAGAGGGTAATACTTAGACTGATTGCGGTCATTTTGACTGCAAAACAAGCATCACATTCTAAGATGTTTTTTACTCGATTTTTTGTTCTGTTTTTGAGAGAGTGTTTGTTGTTTACTCTGTTATTTTTTCTACTCTTTTAGTGTTTTGTTTTTGCGACGATGATTTGATTGGAAGGTATATAAACTAGGAGGAGGGGTGAAAATTGCAATTCTCAGCAATTCTTTTTGCGCTCAAAGCATCTGCTTTATGGAAATGGCAGATATTCATTTCTTTGATGTTCTTTGCATGTTCGGTCATATATTTTCTCTCGCGATGTCAAGAAGAACCATTTGAATTGTCAAAATGACCGCTCCCAGTCTTTCTAGGTATACGAAAACGCCGTCTTTCTGGTGATAACGTATAACAATTTTATATTTTACAAATGCACCTAACATCATATAAATCTATTCTAAATTTCATTTTATCACTTATTACAACCTTAATCACACCATTAAACAATTCAACACAAAACTACGTCATTCTTTAACACTTCTCCTCTAGCATCTAAGATTCATAAACGTCATCAACTCATGTTCCGCTGTCGAAAAGACTTCAAGCAATCTCTCTCACTCACAAAGTCTAATCTTTAAGGAACTCGATTTTGCTAAATCCTGTGAAATATTTATAGCATTTCCCGCTGTGAGTCTGTCTTTCATGAAACGATAACGAATGCCACTCTGCTACGCCTAGAAACGCTTTCAAACGAAGGCCAGGAACATTTATAAACCCTCAAACCATGATAAATTCGAAATTCGGCATTTCCAAAACTCAGTCAAACGCCATTTCCATTCACATATCTATTTCCGAACCGCGAATGCTGAGTAATGCTTCTTTCATTAAACGTCATTGATTTATTTAACAGATGCATTTCATGGATGCGGACACAGTTGCAGTTACCAGAATATCATTCAAGCTGATTTAATTAATTTGCGGTTTAGCCATTGAGCAATCTGGCAACCGAAGTGGTGGACGCGTTGTCCCTCGAGGTTGCATAGGAAGTCGTTTCGCAAGATATTGTCGCTGAAGTTTGTTAACTAGAAGTGTCCAGAAGGCTCATGCTACAGCATTTGTTTTTTAATAACTTATATAATAATAAGTTGGAAAGGCTGCTATGAAAGTTTCTTGGAGTTTGTTCGCATATGTTGGATGATTTAGTTGTTGATGGAAATTTAGAGTTCAGTTTACTGTCAAATTAATGTAAACTTTTTTGCCTATTAGCCTATATTTCGGTTATTTCACATTTTCGAGAAACAAAGAATTGATTTTGTTTATTTATATTGATATGTGAAATGTTTTCTTTCCTATATAACCGTATTATTACCATTTCCTACATCTTAGTAACGAAGGTTGTACAAATAGAGAAATCTTTTGATAAGGAATCATTAGTTTATTTATTCGTCGCATAATAGAACTTCGATTAACTGTCACCGTCCACACCAGGGATTTGATGGATAACATAATAGACGGACAACCCTAGTAGCACAAAGATACTGTACAATATTGAACAATAATCGCAATATTGTATAATATTGTTCAATATCATATGATATTACATAATATCGAACAATATTGTACAATATCGGACAACATGTTGCGATACCAGGGAACAGAAATCTCTTAATATGTATGTGCAGTAACATGATTTCACTGCTGGTTTGCGACCAAAATGAGAATAAAATCTTTTAAAAGTAAATAATGCATACAGGTTGTATTTAATTTTACAAACGGATCAATATGAACCTCAATACAAGAGTAGTTATGTACAGAAATGTATGGTAAAACTATAAACCCATGTTACTTTTAGCTTTTCAGAAGATGACAGATAACAGAAATTGACGGTTAAAAGACAGACGGTCAATCGAAGCTCCACTGTATATTGAAATGATTCAAAATGTTAGCTTATCCTTAAATTTGCACAATTCGCTAATAATTCATGAACATGAATACGTAATTTCCCGTAGCAGTAATGGGATAAAATATAGCTAATCCACATTGAAGAAACATATTTTCCTATTTCTGATTTAATAGATATTTCCGAAATAACTCAACGCTCTACGAAATAGCATATCATCCTGTAAGTAAATCACCTAGCCTTAAAAATGTGCGCTCTTATTCCAACCGATGGAATATTTCTGCCTAAAACACTCCGTTCGGTCAAAGAATCTGCCGATAACAAACAAGAAAAGAACGCTTTTGTTCTTGTGTTTTATTAAAAGTATTCCTTAGATGGGGAAATAACGTAAATAAAAAATATAGTAGAACCTTCTGCAAAATGGATCGAAGACTTGTTAAAACGATGCTGCCGACTTTTTCAGTCAGTATCCGAAATAAATATTATACATCATCATTCATAATTTATATGCTTTTTCTCCAACACAATTCGCCAATTAAACTTTCCCTACAATATCTTCTGTATACTAACATGCGAATATACATAAAACTTTCTATAAAAAGCAGGGGCGAGCAACATGATCTAATATAGACCGGAGAAGACCTTTCTTCTATTTTTGCTTGATAAATAGTCATGAGATAACTTATATCACCTCGAACGAGAACAATGTCTCGTCAATAACATCATAAATAAAGCCAAAAAACCTCCTAGATTATTTTTACCTCGGCAAGGCTTTTGCGTGAAGTACTCCGCTCCCGGAATTTGCCGATAATACGAAATAAAAGTAAGTGAAGAAGAATGCCTTTGTTCTTGTGCGTGCGTGTGTTTTATTGTTACCCGAAGATAGGGCGAAACGTCGAAAAATCAAAAACAGAAAAGTCATTTTGGATTCTAGGATAACAATCTGATGGGCCACTTTAAGGTTCCTGGTAGGAACGATGTTCGTCTGTGAGAATGAAAATGGTTTGTGATATCAGATCTCTTTTCTTCCAGCTCAATACAGTTGTTGGAGCAACTGATGGGCTCTTGATGTCACATCTTTAGGAGTTCGGTTTCTAAATAACATCTTATTTCCTGCTTCTATTTAGGATTAGACGACCAGTTTCTTATGGGAAAAACGGATCTGCTGCTTTTGGGGGAGGCGAAGAGAGCGGATTTCATATTGATTTGGATGGTATTCGGTGGGGTTTTTTTTACATTTTGTTAAGGTTTTTTTGCAGAAGTTATCATAGAAGGTAACACGCTTTTGTTAAGCTTTTTCGCAGAAGTTAGTATTGAGCTAGACGGATGAAATAGTAATAAAATTCCTACTTCCGTCTACGAATCTTTTATTAATGGCTTTAAAATGTAAATAAAGGATTGCATATCAGGGAACAGTTTTAATACTGAGGCGAGGTCTCTCAAGCCAGACAGGTCTAATGTGATTACCTCGAAAACGCATCAGGCGTTTATTATAGGAATTCAAATTAAAATATTATTTAACATTTACCGTTTTATCCTTAATTTTTAAATGCACCCTTTCATTATCATTTTCCCTTTTTCATCATCATATCTTTAATGTTCATTGTTTCCTCAATGCAGATCGTTTTCATCTTTGTATCCATCGGTATCTTAATCTTAATCGAAACTCCTTCCTCCCCCATTCTTAGAAGTTTGGTGCAAAACAAAGCAACTTGATATTTCGTAAACATCCGGATCCAACTCGACGCGTTCCGTTCAGTTCTTTGTTCTTTCTCGCGTTGACTGCATCCCTTAGTTTTAGGTACGTAAATTTATTTCTAATATTTGGTATTTCAGTCGAATTCTTGGTCTTTCATAATGCTCAGGGTGAAGGCAATGCTTTTAGCTTTATGCTAGCACTGTTCGCAGAAAGCATTGTGATTTCTCTAATTTTTTAGCGGTTCGTATAGATTTCATTTATTTACCCCTAATGAGCATCTATACGCGTTTACTACCGATAAACTACAGTCTCCCCATTTAAATTTAACATTGATAGATTTTCATGACATTGATATATATATATATATATAAAGAGAGGGAGAGAGAGGCAGTATATATATAAATCGTAAAATGAAAGAGTATAAAACGTAAAATGAAAAACGCAATTAAAGCACAATAACGTTTCTTCAGGGGATGAAGCTATTGTGAATTTCTAAAATATAACCTTCTTCTAATCTTTTAATTTCTTCTAATATTTTCACAAGTATTCCAATAAATAAATTGCAAGAGATATTAATGAACTATTTCTGTGATCTTAAAAATCGTTTTAAAATCCCACTTACTTTCTGGGAAGACCTCATCAACTACTGCATATTCATTATCTTTATCTTTAACGGAGAAAATATTTTCTAACAAATAAAAGGCATCCCACAAGTAACAAATTTCACATCTTTACTAGCCACCTCTTTCTTCATTTCTTCGAAAGGCATTTCGTTTTAAACCTCACTCTGCCTTCCGATTTATTGACGATATAATAATTTTTAATTTTCAAGACTTCAGCACTATTTGCAATACCATCTACCCAGAGGAACTCAAACCAATTAAAACCAGCAACAATCAATCTCCAGCCATTTTCTTGTATTGTATTCCATTTCTCCCTGTATTTCCAAATACAGGGAGTCCCAAAAGTTCGTTTACATTTTTTTCGTAACATTTCCTAAATTTTTTTCTACTTTGTTTTGCGTTTGCATTTGCTTCCTGAGATGATGAACAGAATGGAATTGATATCGAATTGAACAGCGTTCAGCGCATCTAATTTTTTTCGGTGATAGTTTATAAAGTTATTTGATATTATTTACACTTTTATAGATATCGTTAAATTTAATCTGAAAACTAAATTAAGTAAAATCAATATGTTAATAATATTTGTGTGGAATCCTTTATCATTTTGAAATATTAGAAAGACATTTTTCAAGTGCTCAAATTTTTTTTTTCTTATTGAGAAACAAAAGGCATAGAGTTCGTTTTGCAGGAACTTCAGTAAAAAGCCTTTTAAAATTTAAAATGAAGAAATTTTAAAATATAAGAATCTACAATATACTAGGAAGAATTCAAATCTCTCCCATACTAATGCTTTTACTTATATATTTTTTGAAGTTGAAGCTATGAGTAATCAAATTACTCTGAGATGAACAATATATCAAACCTGTCCACAAAAGAAATTATTATTCCATTAATATTTAGTACAGTCAAGTTGAGACAAACATTTTTCTATATAGTGTCATATAATATATTGTCTAACATACTCAGTAAAAACATAAATGTGATCAAAACATATGCATCATGCTTACCATAGTAAATATCAAGAATTCTGAGTTATTTATTGCATTTGAGTTCTATCTGGATTGTGAAATATATCCTTTCTTGCATTTATCATGCCTTCTGTCTCGTAAACAATATATTCCTTTGGTGTAATCTGTTGTGTACACGAAAAAAGATTCTTGGTGAAACACTATACAGATATTTAATGCATGGTATTTCACCAATAATATACAAGCCCATTTATCTTGGTGTTTACTCCAAATATAAAAAAAATATGCTTTGAATGTATTCATTGCTTCAATAAAGTGTTTGTTACAATTCTAGGAAAACCTAAGTAGTAAAATAGATCTACTGACTTCACTTTGCTTTTCGATCTAACGGATTTCATTAGTACCTTTGACATTGTCTTGCATATCCGCATATTTTTTTCCTGGTTATTCACAATGCATCTCATTCATATTAGAGCCTCAACATGCACATCTGCACGAAGAAACGCCTTTTAATTACTTACTATTGCAGAGTGTTCAAGGAAACACAAAATTGCCTAAGCAATCAATTATACGAGCGGGTATCAAAAAGTTTTGAGGTTATCTCTGTTATCAAGAAATTATTTTATTATTCTATTTTAAACTTTCGCATTCAAAGTAATCTTAGTCCTAACAAGTTCTTGCCACATCTGGAATGTGCGCTGTATGCCCACTTATCGAAGCGTGCCAAACATCTTTCACGTCGTATGTACCTCACGTCGGCGGCGTCTTAAAGTGACGTTCTTCCACTATTGAAAAGTGATGTTCTTCCACTCTTGAAAAATGATGTTCTTCCACTCTTGAAAAGTGATGTTCTTCCACTCTTGAAAAGTAATGTTCTTCCACTCTTGAAAAGTGATGTTCTTCCACTGAAAACCCGTTTCATGACTCATGGCAGCATCGCCCGTAAACTTTCTGCATCATGCGGAACGACTATGTGGCATATTTGCCGAGTTTCACACAAGGTGTTCCTTTCGTTCTTACTTCATACTAGTATCGCAAAAGTGGTCGTAAAAGCTCGATCTACGCAGCTACAACTGCACACAGTATGTTGTCTCTTGGCACACTAAACTTATGAATGTCGGTTCTCCCTGTGGCAGTATGCTCGGATTGGGCTGCTATCTGTTGCGTGTTAGAGAACTAGTCTCGAAACATTTTGATATCACCTCGTATACAATTTCATCTGAATTTCATTACTCAAATTAATTAATACAATTGTATTATCTTTTCGATTATCGGAAATATTGGAATTGTTGTCCGGTTTCTTCTTAGGCACTGCTGAATACTGTGGCCGATGAAATTGCAAACAACACAGTCAGTGCTTGATACCTAAATATAAATGCTTAAATCAATTGACAATTAGGTGAATTATAAGCCCATAGTTCCTTTCAGCTTGTGAATTACAGTTAGTCTTGAGCATTAAATATAATATTTCTGAAGAACTGAAAGAAATATGTATGTGTGAAGTATGATGAGCGTTTGAATAACACACCATTCACCTTAACCATTTGTTCGACGGGATTCCATAGACTCGGATATTGCGATGGTATACACAGATGCCCCATTCTGCTATAAGTACTATTCTTTGTTCTGAAACATTTTTCGAATAGCCCATAACCCTTTCATCATTGTATTATGAAAAAAGAAAGGTCAATCTCTGGCTAATTGTACTACACATTTACCATCTGATAACTTAAGAAGGGGTTCTAGTGTCAAACGAGATTTATCATTTGGTCAGCAGCTGTAATCATGCAGATTAATTGGTGCATTTTATTTATGAAAAAGCATTGAATTTTTGACAAACAGATAACATAATTATACAAAGAATTTTAAAATACCCACTACCAATAATTCTGATACAAATTTAATTTTTTTCTCCCTGACTGCAAATCACTGGATCTCCATTCCTTGTAGATTTAAACGAAAGCAGAAAACCGGATATTCTTTACAAACCCCAACACACAAAAATATACCTTTCAGAACCCATCATTGCCTCAAAAATCTGTACCACCCCGGTAGAAAAGAGATCTGATGTTTCAAACCATTTTCCATTGCACAGTTAAACATCGTTCCAACCATATGCCTTAAGGTGGCCTATCTGATCGTTATCCTAGAATGTCTGTTCTATTTTTGATGTTCCGGGATTTCCTCCTATCTTCGGGTTACATTGAAAAAGCAAAAAAACAAAAGATATATTTTTACTAACATAATTTTTTATACTACGGAAGGAATTTTTTACTGGAAAAGGAACCTCAGGCAAAAGTGTGCGCGACCCGGATAGGAGTAATATGGGAGCTTTTTCGGACGTATTCATATAAGCATATACTATTACTGAAGGAACTGTGTTCTTTTTCGACATACTGTAAGTAATTACGGAAATATTTACATAATAACAAAAGAAGAAGAAGAGGAGAATTCCTAGATCGAAAAATATTTCATACCAAATCAGAAAATTTAATGTTTGCATCTCACTGAAAATAAGGAAGATACCATGGAGGAATATTGATGAAAGAATTATGTTGGAAGAATTGCACGCAAATACTGATTGATTAAATAGACGTGGAAGTATATCCTACAAGTATATACTTCAGTCCGGAAGTATATCCGACAGCTTATGATCGGCTTATTTGGAAGGAATACATATCCCAACGTTTTTTCAGAAAATTTCGTAGAAAAAAGTTTCCATTTTTCGGCTGAATAAGTGCATTTACTTAATATAAGGAGAAATCTGAATGTGAAAGAAAAAAAGGGTCAGGAAGAAAATCACATTTTAGCGGTCACAGATTGTTAGGGTAAGTTTCGTGTAAGTCATCTTTTCACTCGTGATTACTTTTGATTTCTTAGAAATCCCAACCTGTTATCTTGAATATTTTATCTTTCTCTTCTTAATTTCCCTTCAGCTCATTAAATATTCCAGTCTTTTAGTAAGTTTCCTATTCCTTTTCACTGAAACACATTTTGATTAGACGTCTCATTAGTGTTCGACTATTTCCCTATGTTCTTAAGGTTTTAACGGATTTCAGAAGCTTACGTCTAATACTTCCAACAATTTTAGGCGCACGAACTCTTTCTAAAAGTTAGAACCTCTGGAAATTGTTTGGTATATTCTAACGCATTATTGTGATTGTGCTTTGAATCTACATCGAAAAGTATTTTGATCGGCTGTATTTCAAAATTTTTCCTATTGCAACATAGAAAGCTTCATTATATTAAATGTTCTTTTTTGTTTTCTTTATATAATAATTTTTTCCTTTTATAACTTGGCACATGGATTGAATGCTTGCTTTCAGTCTGTGGATAAATGAAATTATTCTGGTTCTTCGTAAATTTGTTTTGACGTACCATTTATCTTTGAAATAAATGAGAGGTTACCAGTTTTTTATATTTGCTGTTAGCAGAGAGAACGAATTTCTACTCCATAAATAAAGCGTCTATCATATGGATGGAAAAGATTGATTTCGTAGATATTTGAAATAGTAATCACATGATTATGTCATAGTTTTAGAAAACACCAACAAGTAATTTAGAATTTCTTGCTTTCACTCCACTGATCCGCATGCATAAGATTGTATCGACTTTTATATTTGTACAGGGAGAGATGTCGAATTTTCGCTGGTATCATAACTGCAATTCTATTCAGTTGTAACGATGTGAATAGGGAGTATATCATTTTTAGGAATGGCGGTTATAACTGCTCAAAATAACCGGTTTTTGGTTATTCAGGTTTTTTTCACCTCCGTTTTAACCTGGCGGTAATAACCGCTCAAAATAACCAGTTTTCGGTTATTCAGGTTTTATTTCATCTCCGTTTTAACCTGGCGGTTATAACCGCTCAAAATAACCAGTTTTCGGTTATTCAGGTTTTTTCACCTCCGTTTTAACCTGGCGGTTATAACCGGTTTTCGGTTATTCAGGTTTTTTTACCTCCGTTTTAATCTGGCGTTATAACAGCTCAAAATAACCGTTTTTCGTTATTGAGTTTCTCACCTTCGGTTTAACCTGGCGTTATAACTCCTCAAAATAAACAGTTTTCGGTTATTCAGATTTTTTTTCACTCGTTTAACATGGCGGTTATAACCGCTCAAAATTAAGGTAAAGGTTTTCAGGTGTTTTTCACCTCGGTTTCAATCTGCGGTTATAACAGCTCAAAATAACCGGTTTTCGGTTATTTAGGTTTTCTCGCAGCCGGTTAACCTGGCGGTTATAACCGCTCAAAATAACCGGTTTTCGGATATTCAGGTTTTTTCACCCCCGGTTTAACCTGGCGACTATAACAGCTCAAAATAACCGGTTTTTAAAATAGTCGGTTTTCGGGGTTTTTTTATTAAAAAAGCGCCGTTTGTGGACAAAATTTTTATGAATATTGTTTGCACAGGAAATCAATCAATTGACCAAAATTAATTTTTCCATGAAGACTCTTTCAGTAATCCGCTAACCAACAGACGCCTCGAGGAAGCAGTTGTCGGTGATTGACCTAAGATGATGAAATTCAAAGCTTCATAACTTGTTAAATTTTAGTCTAATCGAACCTAGAATCGGCCTATTTTCCTATCCAGTTTTTTTTACCAGGATATTGCATTTTAAAAGATATCCACTTATAAACAAGACAGAAAAATAATCGAATACAAAAAATCTGGTTTTCGGTTAAAGCAAGTAGGTTTTTCCCATCCCTAATCATTTTTAGGAGAAAGCGCTATGTGGTTACAGTTAGATAACAAGTGTTTAGATTTAGGCATTAGCAATCGATTATTTTAAGAAAAGACGAAAACGCTGCTCTAAATTAAGTAGGAAAATAAGTTATTATATCCTCATATAGAAAATTTCTCTAGCTGCAATTTGCTATAATCATTTTTAAAAACGATTTAAAATTAATGTTTAGCGAATTTTTTTGTCGTGGTCGAAAGGTTGCGTAGGTTGGACCATGCAAATAAACCTAGGTTGGCGCATTTAAATCAATGGGATTATTATCTTAACTCTTTAATCCAGAGGCGACAATTTTCTTTTAGCTCCTTTAAAACAGGAGCTTTTTGGGAGGAAGCGACTTGAATTGAACTCTCCCAACCTGGGTAATAATTTATTCCACCCCTCCACCCCCTTATATAGCCTTCCCTTAAGGCGCACGGAAATGGGCTGTGGTTGGGAAAGATAATTGCACCCCCTACCTCGCTTATCTCCTAAGTGTGACGTCGTGAGACCACGGGTAGCGTGAATCAACAGCTAGACTAGTATCAAATCTAATAATTTTATTTTAAAGTTACTCGAAATATCTTGGTTATCATAGATTACAAAATAAGCAATAATTTATGTACAGAATATTATAGACGTGAGTAAAATTACAGGATGGTGTTTCAGACAGCCTCTGCAGGTAGAAATAACAGTCACTCAGAGCTCTACTTAAAATCTATTGAAAAGTTCAATAAGTTCTCTTGAGCATCCGCTCATCTCGAATAAAACTCGAAAAGTTCAGATACGAGAGCTATGCTCTCCTAAAACAGTTAAACAGAAGCGTAAAGCTTCTTAACTCTGCTTCTCTCAGCTACACAACTGGCCGCATGGGACCCATTTAGTTCTAAAACCGATCCGAAGATCCAGCAGTCGAGATACCGATGCTATGATCGGAATCCGATCAATAAGTGATCGCCGATCGAAAACAACTCTCTTCTTTTTTCTCTTGCCGCAGCATAAATCCTCGTTTTCCCAGCATCAAGGTCCACCCAACACGTGAGAGTTTCCGCCCAATTCGTGAGGGTTGGCTGACAATTCTGTGATGTCCACCAATGAGGTCTTCCTTTCACCAGGCGATTGATTTATGTCCAGTGACACTCTTGGCTATTAGCGGTGTCGCCTATGGATAGTCTCGTCTCAGTTCAACTGAGAAGGGACATCCATCACTCCATCTTAATTGGGAGTTTCAGGAAAAGCTTTGTGTGCCAAGTGTCACTAGATATGGAGTGAAAAAAAGCTCTTGTTCGAATTCTCCTTTGTGGAGTTTTCTGACCGTCCAGGTGGCTACTTTGGAGAGGCCGATTTTAGCAGCTGTTCTGTAATCTTCACATAAGCTATCTTAGAACCTCCCCATTCCTCAAAAGTTGCCAACCACCTCAGACCGGCCTTCTTCGCTGTTAAGGGGAAATTTAGAGACCGCCAGGGACTGCCTCGCTCTTGTGAGAGGGTTAAGCTACAGAAATAACTTAGAAAGCAGTTTATCACTACTAGTAGTCAACATAAATAGGAATTGAAACAAGTATAAAAATAGAATAAAATTACAATAAAGCCATCAAATATTGGACCAAAATTGATAACAACCTAGGATCCCTATCATTTGTATCACTTCTGAGGAAATAAAGGGAGAAGACGAAGTGATACAGTGCATAGAATATCATACTTCGGTTCGTTCATTTTATTCTGGTGTGAATTCGAGAATCAAAAAGTATTTTTGCTGTAATTTTGCTTTAAAAAATGGCGGTCCAGTCTGAGCGACCAATCCACTCTAGACAACTGGTTTTCTTGATTGGGCAGATGACACATTCATTAAATATGCTTTTTTCTTGATTTAAAGTGTATTTCTTAAAATCAGAATTACACTTTTCCCAAGATAGATAAAATAGAAAACATTCTATTTCTTGTTTTCCCTTATAATTATTTCTCTATAACTACGCATTAAAAATGTAGTCCAAATTAGGAGACTCTCTCTTATATATTGTGAGAAAGTAAAAGCAATGAATGACAATTCCGTCGATATAAATTCAGTTTTTGTCCTTTGTGTTCAAAAATAGAACAATTCCCATCCTTTGCAGGAAATTCGTCCGCTAATCCTAAATCACAGCAGGAAATAAGACCCCTACGAAATATAAATCTAACTCCTAAAGATGTGACATCGAGAGCTAGTCAGAAGCTCCAACATTTGTACTAGATGGGATGAAAAGAGGATCTCTGATATTTCAAACCATTTTCCTTCTCACAACCAAAAACTGCCCTCAACAGGAGCCTTTAGGTGGCCTATCAGATCGTTTCCCAAGAATTGAGATGGGCTGTTCCATTTTTGATGCTCTATCATTTCCTTCTACCTTCAGGTTACATTAAAAAAAGCACAAGAACAAAAGCTTTCTTTTTTTACTTACTTTTTTCGTGTTGTCGAAGGATTCTTTAAATGGAGAGAGTGTCTCAAGCGAAAGAGCTTTTTCTGGTTAATTCATACATGCGGAGGATATTACTGATTGGACATTGTGCCCGTTCGAGGCGATGAAAGTTATCATAGAGCTATTTATCAAGCAAAAAAGAGGAGAAAGATTTTCCTCGATATAGATGAGATACTATTTCCTGCTGCTGTTT
>BGPR01001838.1:125722-145226 GCA_013235015.1 Araneus ventricosus | reverse complement strand
GATGAAAGTTATCATGGAACTATTTATCAAGCAAAAAAGAGGAGAAAGATTTTCCTCGATATAGATGAGATAATATTTCCTGCTGCTGTTTTCCATGGAAATTTTAAAGCATATTTGTATGTGAGGATATAGAAGATACTACGGAGAAATATTGGTTGGTTAATTATGTTAAAGAAATGATTATACGCATTTAGAATATTTTTTGTTTCGGATACTATTTGACGAAATCTGCCGCATTATCCGAAGATCTTCACAACGAATGAATTTTTCTGAATATTAAGAGGTCTATGAGTTCGTTATCCTAGAATCTAGAATGTCTGTTATGTTTATGATTTGACCTTTGACTTTCCGATTTAACTTACGGTTATATTAAATAAAGCCCAAGAACAAAAGTAATCTTTTTTTCTGACGGAAAATATGTTCGTTTAGGGTTCTGAGTTAACTTGGAAATACTAACTAAAATAAAAAAATGGTAAAATGGTTTTCCACGATCTTGATTCGAAAGTAAAACATTTAGATGTTTTTAAAGAAAGTTCTGTACACGCAATGTCTCTGTAGATGTGGAAAAAAAGTGTAGAAATGTTGATTGGTAAATTGCGTTGGTGAAAAAGAATTTATTTCTTTAACTAAGCGAAATGCAGAAGTTTTTTTATTGTCTTTTATATTTGTATATGTTTTGGAAGAAAAGAATTTTAAACAATGAACGTTTAAGATTATAAACTCATAAGTTCATCATTGTCTTTTAGATTTGTATATATTTGTATATATAAGTGGCTTAATGTTACACTATTTATTTTTTTACGCCTCAAGTTTTACCGATTGTAAAATGTAGATCATTACTTTGACAATAACTTTTAAAATGCGAAATAATTTAAAATGCTACTAAAGACATTTAAATGCAGGCAGAAGTCTCCTCTATCTAAATGTGGGGACGATCCCTTTTATGTCGAGAAAAAAGTGTCAAATATCTTCCAATCTATTAATGATTTATTAACCAAAATTAATATCCAGGTATATTTTTCATGAAAAATTTATTTATGGCATCAAAAGAGGGTGTTGCCATTAAAAATTTTGAAGTTAGTGCAATTTTATATATGTAGGTGACCCCTTATAAAATTTTCAACATTAGAATCTTTTAATATACGTTATCTCCTCTGAAACGGAATCTTTAGTTTTAAGAAGCAATGGACAGCGGCAGAATAATGCTGGGTAGCTTCTTTTATTCCCCCGCGACTGTACATAGGTATCCGTATGTTTTTTGTGTTTTTATTTCTTCCTTTTATATAACCTAGATTTATTGTGTCTATTATCCTTCCTAATTTTAAGTTACCATTTTTCTTCTATTGCCAGTTTCATATTAAGTGTAGTGTAATGTGTTGTTTCGCATACCATAACTAATCATTATTCATCATTTCAAAATTCAATTTTGCCCTTTGGCCCCGTAAATCCAATCGATTCCCCTTATGGCCAGTTTGTGTGCAACTTCACTCATCCAAAACAGCCTTTGCACTCTGTTCCCTTTGGACACATCTCCAGGGGTCAGGACAACTTAACGGATACAAGGACAGATGTGAGGTCAACCATGTCTGCCTACGGGAGCACGGTATGCACTTCATTCCACGTATACCCATTCAACTGACAGTGAATCCTTTGGGTTCCGAGCTTTGGGGATATACAGTGGTGTTAATGCTAATGTTCTCGAAATAAAAAAATGATAGATTAACTGATAGTTAAGTTCTGGAAATATTAATACTGTGTATTCATCCTGTAAACACACGAATGTGCTAAATTTCAAAACTCTAGCACATTAGGAAATGACTGAAAAATAGATTAAAAGCTGATAAAATCCCTTCTTTTCTAATATTAAACAAGTCGAGATACATAAAATCTTGTAAAGAAAGTCAAAAAGGTGAATTCTACTCAATTCTATGTGTATGTGTGATTACAGTTCTATTCGCCTCCGTCGCGGAAGGTGAGGACAGATACGATCTCAAAGAAGACGCTGGAGCCTCCAATATAACAAACATGCCTTTTATTTACAACAAACTAAAACTGACGTTCACGTGTTCACTCGAAACACATGCCAATTTCAGAAACCCCAACAACTGGATCCGCTGCAGACTGAAGGTTGAAGTTCGTGGCGAAAGAGCCGGCGTGAGCAGGTACGAGCAAGCAAGTAAAAACGCACAGAGCGCTGGGAAGCGTCCAAATACAGTATACTCTCTATTATCCGTGCGCGAATTATCCGGTTTGCGGATTATCCGTGCTCATTCCGGACTCACAAAAAAATTTAAAGAGAAACATTTTCACGCTTATCATGCATGTAAAATCGATGTTGATGTTCGATCGAGAGATTCATTCCTTGAAATTAGTGAGCCGTGACCCCTAACCCCTAAATCAACCCCTAATTTTCCGAGAAATAAATCATCCACTTTCTGCTAGCTCATTCTCGTTCTCCCTGACACGTCCTTCTTTAACTTCTTCGTCTTTTTTCACTTTCGCACGTGTTCCTTTAGTTTAGGCGTCTTGTTTATCGTCAGTTAGTAGCGTGACATTTTTTACTGGTAAAAATGAGTGATGTGAAACGAGAACGAAACGTTTTAACTGTAAAACAAAAATTAAAAATCCTTCAGAAACTTGATAATGGAGAATCAGATAGCACTGATGCAGAAGATGTACTAAATCAGGGAAATACAATTTCTCATTCTGCTACTCTACAATTTGTGGAAACTTTGTTAGATTATACGGGACAAAGAGGATTTGATTACGATGACATTACTGCGGTTTGTAAAATATGTGTCGGTATACGACAAGAGATGAACAAACAGCAGAAGCAAAGACGCATTATAGATTTTTTAAGCAGTTAATGTTAAAAGGAAAATTCCTAGTTTGATGTTATACAGCATGTAGATGTAAGTAATTTTTATATTTTTGCACCAATGTTGATTTTTTCTTTAATAAAAAGGAGTTTTCGGATTATCCGTGTTTTTCTATTGTCCGTGCGATCCCCTCAGGTGATTAACCCGGATAATCGGGAGTGCACTGTATATACAATATCACCAATGACGTCACCCGGTGCCGCAGGAGCGCCATCTATGATATCAAATACATTTTCCACACCCCCAAAAGAGGAAGATCCCCACCTCCACCAGAAATTGGTCGTCTAATCCTTAAACGAAACAGGAAATATGATGTTATTTAGAAACCCAGCTCCCAAATTGGAATGGGAAAAACCTACCGACTTTAACCGAAAACCGGTTTTTTTGTTTCGGTTAACAGGTACTTTTTCGGTTCATCGGGTTTTTTATCAGTTTTTTTGTGCCGGTTATAATCGGTTATTTTTTAAAATCCAATAAAAGGATGAAAAAACCTGATCTGAAGATAGGCTCGATTTTGGGTTCGATTAGACAAAAATTAACCAAGTTATGAAGCTTTGAGTTTCATCCTCTTAGGCCAATCAACGCAACCGCTTCCTCGAGGCTTCTGTTGGTTGGCGGATTACTGAAACTGTGTTTATGAATAGATACATATTGGCAAATGGATTGATTGCCTGTGAAAACAATATTAATAAAAAAAATATCTACAAACGGTGTTTGTTTATTTATAAGAAAAACCGAAAGCCGGTTATTTTGAGCAGTTAAAACCGGCAGGTTAAAGCGGAGGTTATAAATAACCTGAATAACCGGAAATCGGTTATTTTCGCAATAATCGCGATTCCTTCTCCCAAAGATCTGCCATTGAGAGCCCATAGACGCTCCAATATGTGCGCCACTCGGTTGAAGAGATGTGATATTACAAACCGTTTTCCTATTCGCAGTCGAATATCGTTCCACCCAGGAACTTTCATCTTCCGATTACATTAAATAAAGCTCAAGGACAAAAGCGTTCTTTCTTATACTAACAATTTTTTACATTAAGGTGGAATCTTTCATTGAAGACAGTGCCGCAGGCAACAGCCTTATCGAAGGAAGATTACTGTCGAAAGTATTTTTGGATTTATTCATAGAGACAAAGGATATTATTTTTGCGAAAATATGCTCGTTTGGTGTTCTTTGAGTTACCTTGGAAATATTTATAAATAAGGAGAGATAAAATGATTTTCCCTGATGTACGAGGCATGTCCGGAAAGTAAGTACCGTTTCGTTCTACCGCCACCGCAGCGCTAGTATCGCAGTTCCGCGCATGTGCGCACGTGTCTCTGGATCATTGTCTGTCCACTGACGCCATTGCAGCCGGATTGTGTTGTGTTTACATGTGTTAGTGAGCGTTCAAAATGTTTAAGACGATTGCCGATCCCGCCGACTGTGAAGTGCGTTCTGTAATACGGTTTTTGAACGCAAAGAAAGTTAAGCCAGCTGAAATTCATCGTCAACTTGTAGAGATTTATGGTGAAAATGTAATGACTGATGGAATGGTTAGAAAGTGGGTTCGACAATTTAATGATGGACGCACCAATGTTCATGACGAAGCACGGAGTGGGCGACCTTCTGTCGTCAATGATGGTTTGGTTGCAAAAGTGAATGAGAAAATTCGTGGAAACATGCAGACGGTTCACAGTAAGAATGCTTTTTGATGAGTTTCCACAAATTTCAAAAACTGTTTTGCATGCGATTGTCACAAATCGCTTAAATTATCGCAAATTGTGTTCCCGCTGGGTTCCGAAAATGCTTACGGATATCCACAGAACGAAGTGACTTGGCAGTGCTTCGAAATTTCGTACCCGATGAAGTGAAGAGGGCAAAGGATTCCTAAACAAAATTGGGATCGGTGATGAAACTTGGATTTGTTCCTGAACTTGAAGATTGTGATTTTAGAGGTAGGCGCTTTACAGCGATGACGACGCAAAAAACGGTGTTCAGCAGTGGCTGTCTTCACTGGCGGCATCTTTCTTTGAAGAGGGTATAGACAAGTTGGCTATGACAAATGTCTGAACAATGGTAGTAACTATGTAGAAAAATAGTTTACGAAATGCTCTTTCATGTAAAAATAAATTTTATTTTGAAAAAACATTTTTTATGCGAGTTTTTCCAAAACGGTAGTTACTTTCCGGACATGCCTCGTATATCATAATATTTCATTTAGAACGAAGAGTTCTATACAATATACCTGTAATGTCCGCAAAGATACGTAAAAACCTATAAATATTGATTAGTGAATTACCCTGGAAAAAAGCATTCAAATGATTTTCAATTAAAGAAATTCAGAATATTATTTATTTGGGATACTGGTGGAAGGTATCATATGAATATCTGATCAGCTCTATGTGGTCAGAATTTTCTTCAAGCATTTGCAAGTTTTAACAGCTCTTTAAGAAACTTTAGAGTGGATAATAAAAGCTCTTAATAACAAAGCAGCGAAAAATGTGATTCCCTTTTCGAGTGCTTACTACACGAATATGATGGAATTTTAGAAAATGCACAGTCATTCACTGAAAATAAAATTGTTCTGGTGAAAGGCTTTGCGATGTTTCATATTATTCCTTTTTTTTGCTTTAGCAATTCTCATTTCTTATAGACTTTTAAAATTACACTTGTGGTTATTTTTTTCATGTATTATCTTTCTCTTTTAGTATGTTTTTTTATTTTAAAAAATATCTATATTTAGAATCTGCTTGTTTCAATTTTCTCGTTACCAATGAATTTAATGCCATATTTATTAATCTTTTATTATCATTTTATTATATTTAATTCATTAACTTATTTTAATCGTAGAATACTTGAAGCAGTTCCAGTTCTGTTAAAGGTCCGGATAAAACAGAATATCGCTTTGAAATTCTGTGAAACGACTCAGTAAGAAGGCGACGAAGTGGTTTCCTTTTTTAAAAAAAATCAAATAATGATTACAGAGACTTAAATCCGGGTACACAAGAGAACATAACAGCATTTCATGCCTCTGCGACTATAACATTTTGGTATTTAAACTGTGTAGCGGGCACAAAGTGGAAGAGATATTGGAAGACGCTCCTTAACTGTCTAGTAAAAAATAACGGAGGTAGAGGGATGGAAAAGGTTACAAAAATACAAATCTAAAGATCTTGGATAATATACAAGAAACATATAGGAGTATCATATAAAACTATATACAACAAAAACAGTGAAAATAAAATTGAAATTTCAAAAAAAAATTGGGTATAAAATGCATAATAACAACGAGAAAGAGAAACTCATCAAATAAAGAAGACCACAAAAACAAACTAACATGCGAGTGTTAAAGCACATGTGTGTTTGTTCAATTGATTGTTCCTTTTTCCATAAAGTGAAGGTTCTTCTGTGTGGAAGCGGAGAATAGTTCAGGTGCTCTGTCACTAAGACGAAGATGTCGCAACAAATTCCCAATGTCGGCTTGCAGATAATGGAAAAGGCTTCGAGTGGAAGTTGATCATGGATTTATTCGGAAAAGCTCTTCTAATTCGTAAAGATGATGTAGCAATCGTTGGATTATAAGTCTGGAGCCTTTGTTGGAAGCGACATTGCGGAACTATATCATCTCATGTTGCTGTGCCTGTTACTCTGCTGTAGTCGAAATGCACTCTGTCGCATAATGCAAAGGAGTGCCGTTTGTGTTTCCACATGGACAATTTGCTGTCGAGGCAAGGTTAAACCTTTACAGATAAGAGAGAAATGGCCGTGTCCTGTGGAAACAAGATTTGTTCCCTTTCCCAGCAGCATGGATGAGTCGAGACTCTTGACAGATTGTTAAATGTGGACCTCAAATCCAGATACAGCAACTTCTATTCCCATAATGCAAAAGAAACGGGTTGCCACCGAAACTGTTCCAGAGATCTTCAAAGCTATACCAATCCACCAACATAACTGGCACTTCTGTCGGGTATTCTACACATGTAAATCGCTGGAAACAAGTTATACACAACGTTGTCGACTACATCATTAGGCTGCAGATGTTACAAACTAGTGCCAATGCTGTATCGGCGTAAGAAACAAATTTACAGACAGTTGAAGAACGGAACAGTCGAGTTGAAACAGAAACTTACGGCTTCAAAATTCCCAGTATGGTTTCATACCGGCTTCAAAATTTCCAGTATGATTTCATACCGGCTTCAAAATTTCCAGTATGGTTTCATACCGCCTTCAAAATTTTTAGTATGTTTTCACTGGTTCCGGTATCATTTTGATACCGGTATTTTGAATTTTTTTCTACAGGGTGGCTTCGCTCGGTCAATAAAAAGTTTAAAACTAGTAGCGATATTATTTCATACCATTCTCCAACCCCTAAAAGTAGAAGAACCTCATTTCCAGAAGAAACTCTTTCGCTATATCTGAACAAAGCAGCAGGAAATAAGAAGTTATTTTAGAAACGTAACTCCTAAAGATGTGTCATCGAGATCCCATCAGTCGCTTCAACATCTATACAGCACGGGACGAAAAAAGGAGGTGTGATATTTCAAACTATTTTCGTTTTCGAAGCCGAATATCGTTCCAACCAAGAAACTTACGGTGCCCGTCCTATTAGATCGTTTTCCTAGAATATAGAATGAATGTTCCGTTACCTATTTTATATTCAGGTTGCATTAAAAAATTATCAGAACAAAAGCGTTCTTCTTTTCAACTTCTTTGTCTGAAGGAGTGCTTTAAGGAATATGAGAAACCGAGAGAGAGGAAATATATAGGTGGCGTTTCCTGGATGTATTCATGTAACAGAGGATATTACTGACAAAACAATGTTCTCGTTCAGGTTCCATTGAGTCGTCTGAGAAATATTTATCCCGTAAACAGAGAAGGATTTTTGCTATTGGTTCAGATAAGATCAAATTTCCTGCCGCTGCTTTGAGAAAAAATTTAACACACGCATGTCCTTGAAGATCTAAATAAATAGTTCCTTGTGCAGATCTCAGAAAACATGTGATTTAGCTATAGGATTTGGAACCGTCTACAGCAGTTGGTGAACCACTTGATTTCTCTTTACATGGAACGTATCATAAAGAAAAATTGGTTAATGAATTATGATGGAAAAACACACACACAAATGATAGATGATTAAATAAAATTTGACTATTATTTGTTTCGGAAGTTGAGCAGTAGGATGCCTTCTAATATCCCAATAATTTAAAGTGGCAGAACTTTCTGGAAATATTCTCCAATTTCAACGTCTCTTTAAGTTAATTTAGAAGAGAAAGAATGTGAGTTTTTGTTTTTTGACTTGGATTTGGGGTAGGAGAAAGAACCGTACTTCAAATTTCGGTGTGTTCTTTTTCTCATATCCTAGATGTTTTTAATTACGTAAGCATGCATGATGTCATTCGAAATGTAGTTGATACAGCAATAAGGCAATTTGCAAGTTCTACAAGAACGGTTTCAAATGGCATCTATATGTCAATGCTATTATAAATTAGGAAATTTATCAATTCACTTAAATTTCTAAAAATGCATGTCATTTATATCAAAGAATCATGGGTTATTTCGATAACTAAAGAGCTAATATTTTATCAATTCCATATCAATGGCTATCTTGTTTTGTATCATGGAAAATTTTAAAGATACTAGAAAAAGTAACTATGTGTAAACATATTCAGGAAGGAAAATTTCATTTTCCATTTAAGTCACAAAGGGCTTTTTATACAGGGTGGCAGAGAACTTTTGGACACATTTCAATAAACAAGTGAAAAGAACCTAATAATATTACAACTACCGCTTTTTTCAAATGAGAGAGCAAATAAATTTTTATAGGCGTTATGGCGTTCTAAATTTGCTACAGTGTGAATTAAAAAATTAAAGATCGTAAAATGTCCTACAAATACCTGCTTTTATTTATCATCTAGCTTTAATAATTTCACAGATAACGGCTCTCAAAATGGGAGATTTTGAATAATTTGCGACCATCTAGACCACCGTTACTGCGCGTTTCCTATCTGAATTTTTTTTAAAATGCGCTCTCATTTAAAAAAAACCCGTAGTTGTAAAATTATTAGGTTTTTTTTTCTATAAATTTTTGAAATGGTCCGACAATTCTCGAACATCCTGCATTTCTTCTCATTAAAGCAGAAACGGAACGGTTAGTTTATATATATAGTAAATAATGATAAACTAGAATTCAAATTTTGAGAAAAACATAAATTTTGAATTTTATTGAACATTTCAGCCTGTGTTAAACAGCATTAGACTGCAACCAATTTTCTAAATAATATTTCTAATTCATTAATATTCATCTCATTAAAAAACAAATCAAGCAACTAGACACTTATAGCACCCAAACTCTATAGATTGCAACAGGAATTTTAGAGAGGACTTTGACTGAAATCCCTAGAGGACTACATGTCCAATTCATATCTTCGGCTGCCAAATTGCTCAATGGCGAAGTCGGAAATTAATTAAATGTGTATGAGTTATGCTTCCGAAACTGCAACTATGTCCACATCCATTAAAGCCATCTGTTGAATAAGGTACGGCCGAACTTCGTCAGAGGCGTTTAATGAAACAGACTTCGCGGTTAGAGAAATTGATATACGAAGATAAGTGGTGTTTGAATGAGTTTTGGAAATGCTTAAAGAATTTATTATAGTTTGTGGGTTTATAAATGTCTTTAGCCTTCGCTTGAAAGCATTTCTAGGCATAGCAGAGCAGCATTCGTTATCGTTTTATGAAAGGCAGACTTGAAGGGAGAAATGTTATAAAGCGTTTCTAGGCATAGCAGAGCAACATTCGTTATCGTTTTATGAAAGACAGACTTGAAGCGGGAAATATTATAAAGCATTTCTAGGCATAGCAGAGCATCATTCGTTATCGTTTTATGAAAGACAGACTTGAAGCGGTAAATGTTATAAAGCGTTTCTTGACATAGCAGAGCATCATTCATTATCGTTAGCTATCGTTATTATCATTAGCTTTATTTTCGTTAATGACTTTTAGAACAATTTTTAATTATTTATTCTATTGTTTCTTCAAATAAATTTTTGATCTTACACATTTCAAATGATATATAATGAGCTGTCAAACGAAATAGCTCCTGAAGTTTTAAATTTCTTTCACTTAAATTTTTGTTTAATAATAGAACCTTGAACATATGCCTATCAAGTGGGTTTCGTTTTCGTGAAGGATAGCTGCTTTTCTAATAGCAAATGACGTTTCCAATCAATTTGTCAAATTTGGCCTTATTTTTAAGAAGGTTTGGCTTTATTATGCTATTTTGATCTGGCAACCCTGTTTCCACATATTCCCTGTCTCTGACGAGAAGGAAGCTGAGAAAATAAATATATTTGGTATCAGATTAGTCTATTTCGCTAAGTTAGAAGACGTCAATTCAGTTATACATCCGTTATTTCCACAGGGTTGCCATTTTGGACTTTATAAGGTCAAATTATGGAAATTTGGCCTTTTTTCAAAGCCCAGGAATTTTCATTTGGCCTTAAATTCACTTTTGACATTTAAAGCTTTATTTTCGTTAATGACTTTTAGAACAATTTTTAATTACTTATTCTATTGTTTTTTCAAATAAATTTTTGATCTTACACATTTCAAATGATATATAATGAGCTGTCAAACGAAATAGCTCCTGAAGTTTGAAATTTCTTTCACTTAAATTTTTGTTTAATTGAACATATGCCTATCAAGTGGGATTCGTTTTCGTGAAGGATAGCTGTTTTTCTAATAGCAAATGACGTTCTCAATCAATTTGTCAAATTCGGACTTTTTTGGCCTTATTTTTAAGAAGGTTTGGCCTTATTATGCTATTTTGATCTGGCAATCCTGTTTCCACATAGCTTTCTCTTCGTTTCGTACTTTTGCCCTTTCATCAAATGCGCTTGTCTGTCCGCTGTAGTTACCAGCTCGTCAGAGCAGAAGAATACCATCTTCATGATGAACTGTTGTCAGATGAAGTGGACTTCACCTGAGGTAGCATCTAACTCTCTGCCAGCTGAGATGCGATGTCTCTGAACCATCTCAGGAGCAGTTTCTTCATATGAAGTTAACATTTGAAGCGATTCAGTGTTAACTTTGCACACTGAAAGGCTTCAAGTGAACAGAGATTTCTGGAAGCCTTTTTTGGTTTTAACAACTTTTTAAAACAATAAAGTTGGTTGTAACAACTCTTTAAAACAATAAGGTTGGTTTTAACAACTCTTTAAAACAATAAAGTTGGCTTTAACAACTCTTTAAAACAATAAGGTTGGTTTTAACAACTCTTTAAAACAATAAGGTTGGTTTTAACAACTCTTTAAAACAATAATGTTGGTTTTAACATCTCTTTAAAGCAGTAAGGTTGAAGGTTGGTTTTAACAACTCTTTAAAACAATAAGGTTGAAGGTTGGTTTTGACAACTCTTTAAAACAATAAGTTTGGTACTAAAAAAGCTTTGAGCTCTATACATGCCTTTTAGTAAATGATCGATATGTGAATGCCTTTGTTCTGCTTTTTTAAAATTTGAATGAGAAAATAAGAAGAAGAATTTTCTTTTGAGGAAAAGCTTAAAGATTCCACCTCAAAATCGGTCGAATCTAAATGGCCATGTTTAGATCTTTTTTACATATTCATCATTTTTTGTTTTAGTTTGCGGGAGATAATTCATATTTTCCATTTATTCTTTTCTTTCTTCTTGTAAATTTATAGCTTTCTTTTATTATATTGTCAACCTAAATGGTTCTCTTACGTTTTTCCTAAAAAATTATTAATTCCTTTTTCCACTCTCATAAATAATACATTTTTTCTTTTGGATTTTGTCCTTTCTTTATATAATTGTATAGCTTCCGTATATTATATTTTCAGTATTAGATTAATCATACTAGGTTCCATGTTGCTTGGGTACATTGTCACCGTATGTTATGAGGTGACATTATTGTAATCTAAAATATTTTATTAATTCAGAAATTATAATTAGGTTTTGTTGTGAGTATAATTTCTTGATACTAGACAAATCCCCCTTAGACTGGAAAACCTGTATATACAGGAACTATGTATTTAGCATAAGCTATTTTCGTGAGCATCTCATCTTGACTTACTTATTTTAATCCTTCCATACTAGTTCACTGTATCCGTTTGCTATGCATACACAGTGAATTAAATTCAGTTGATAGTTCTTTTTATGAACCAATTGTAGTCTGTGCAGGCTATTGTTTGCTTGTTCTAATCAAACACTTCATATAAGCAATCAACATTCGTAAATTTATTATTTTTATTTTACTGAAAGAATTAAGAAAAGTGAGATTGTTTGTTGTCGCTTTACAGTAAATAAAGTGTCTGAAAACCACAGGAAAGAAACAAAAAATAATTCTTACGCTGTAATTAAGGAAAAGAAATAACATAATAATCCAAATAACTGCACTATACTGACTTTCCTTAAAATTATGTGTATAACCAATAGAGTTAAGCAAGTAAAGCCAAAGCACTAGCTGAAAATGGACGGGAATCCATCTGGCCTAGGCACGTTATCAAGGGTCACGCCATGGTAAGGATTCAAGAAGGCGTGGTTCCAATGGCTTTATTTTGCAAATTACTTCATTTTAATTTCTCTTGATTATTTTTCTATTTGGAATTGTGTATGACAAATACAATTAGCTTCCATTATCAGGTCAAACGTTATTTTAAACGATACAGGAAAAAATTGCATCTAGATTTTGTTCTAACATAACTATATTAGATATTTCACGGAAGCATTTATTTCTGTTATAAACACACCTCATACATTTTTAATTTTCTGCTTAACTTGGATATCAAGGCATTCACTGTCAAAAATATTATGTATTGATGAACATCGAGGTAAATGAGGCATCACATTTTCAATTAATTTTTAAAGTTTTTTGATTTCAAAACTTCTTCAATTTCAAATGAAGTAGAATTTTTACCCCTCTAACTGCTTTTACCTTGCTTGAAAACATTCTCTGTTGGTCTTACGTCACAGTACAAAATTAAACATATTGTTTACTGTACTAGGATATATTGTGTGTTGAGAATCATTGTGGCGAACTCATGAAAGGCGAAAAAAGCCATTGAAAGTTCATTTTTTCCGTATGGTGTTTGCCACCCATCGGTTGAGATATACTTTCGTCTCTTTTGAACTTGAAAATGGGTTCATATAGTTGCCACTTAGTGGTCTCAACTCGAAAGTTGATTTTTTGTAGTTTCGCCTCTATGATTATCAACCATCGATATAACCAACATTCAGTTTAATGGCGATATTTCGTTTGTATATTTTAAAATGGCAAACCGATAATTTATAATTTATTGTTGTATTCATTTTGGATCTTGTGTCATATTTTTGACTCACCATCTAGACAATAACTTCTAATATCGAATCATTATTGAAACTTGTCATAAAACCAGACGTTCCCCTGCTAAATCTAAAAAATTGGAAATCATATGCTATTTTGAAACACAAGTCCCAAAAATATGCCATGGAGAGGCCATCAGTAAGTCTAGAAACTGTTCTACAACATCAGAAAAGAAGATATCTGATATTTCAAACCATTTTCCATTTCGCCGCGAAATATCGTTCCAACCAGGAACTTTAACATGGCCTATCGGATCGTTATCCCAGAATCCAGAATGACTGTTCTATTTTTGATGTACCGTCATTTCCCCTTACCTGCGGGTTACATTAAAAAACACAAGAACAAAAACGTTTTTCCCTACTTCTTTAGGCTTTTATTTTTGCTATCGTTGGATTCTTCAGCTGAAAGAGTGCCTCAGGCGGAAGCGTTATGGAGCGAGGAATAATGTGGGAGGTTTTTTGGATCTATTCATGCAGGCACAGGATATTGCTGACAGGACAATGTGCTCGTTTGATGCTATTCGAGTTACTTTCGAACCATTTATCAAATAAAAAAGGGATTTTCCCCGTCCAGATCAGATTAAGTTTCATCTCGCTGATTTACGGGGAAATTCCATGTATATATATATTTGAGAAAATTTGGAAGGTATCTTTAGGGTGTCCAAGAATTATTAGACACACTGCAAAATTATATAAAATAAAAATTAGAGTATTGTTAGATTGCAAAAATTGCATCTACATCATTTTTCGGTTTTATCAGTATTTTTAAATAGTTAAATTTTCACCACCAAAGTTTCTTTCGTATCGTGTGGCATCTCTGGCAACTTTTGAAATTTAAACGGTAATTTTTAACAGTTTTATTAAATATCTAAATTTTTCTTAATTATTTGCTTAGTATTCGACTTAAATATTAATTGTATTTACTTTTGATGTCTTTTCCTTTAATGTTTCAACTTTATTAAATTTTAAATCAAATTTATTCAACGGGACTATTTACTCTCCATCTTGTTCCGCGGACGAATTTTTGCTTTAATAGGCTTTGGCGTCTCTGATTGGAAGCGTTTTCCTTTGTGTAATTTTGAATTGAGTTTTTGCTTGACTGTACAAGAGAAAAATGGTTACACATCGGGCTCCTACATCTATTCAGATTCAAAATTAGAATAGAATTTCTGTCGAGGAAAAACTGTCGACTTTAAGGTCTAATAATTTGAATTTTCCACGGAGGACTGAACCTATTCCGGAACAAATTGGAAAGAGAAACATATATCCACAAAGAAGAAATTCAAAACTGTCTTTTAAACAAAGTCTGGAAAAGAGGGCTTAAAAATCTTACCTCTCTTGTTGTGGAATGAAAAACGACGCTCAAAAGTGAACTTTGTTTACAGGTGTGCGCACCTATCACCATCTAGTGAGAGATTCACTAACTTATTATATAACTACAAAAGTTAATAAATATCGATGTGAGATTCTTAAGTTGCGTATCCAAGCAATACTCGATTTCAGGCCTGTATTTGAAAGCATCTGAGGAGCTATCGAATGAATTGCTGCTGAGATTCGGTGCTTCAGTTCCTGCATATTAGCGTAGGGTATCTGATATATACAATATTTCACAAGATCCTACAATAAAAAATCCAAGGGACCAAATTCTGGAATTCGGATGGTATGATTGAAGTTTTAAACTGATCGAATTTTTCTCATGGAATAGACACCAGACCACACCTGGATCCATCATATCGGATTCTGGGAATAAAAAATACTGTCAAATAAAATTTAGGAGCCGTGTTAGTAATACAAAACATCGGGAACACGCTACTGTTCCTAGTTATTAAATAGTTAATAATATTAGTTAATAAATCTCCGACACCCTGTATTAATTGATGAATTATGCTGGACAAAAAAAATCAGATGCAATAAATAAGAAATATTATTATTTAGAATGCTGATAGAATTTGTTCGAATATCGAATCTATGTATGTGTAGGCAGAATCACATGAAAATCGTTTTTACTTTTAACTAGCCTTCAAGGCAAATAAGCTGAGAGAAACAAGAACTTTTAGATGTGCGTTTGTAGTGAAGTAAAATTTAAATATCTAGTTAAATATTTATCGCGATTTTCGTTTGCAAGTTTATGTGTGAAAGTATTTTTGGATAAAGTACTTACAGCTTTTCAAAGCTAAATTGCTTTGGTTAGAAATACTGTCAAGCTTTCCCATTATCACTTCTCTACATTTCAGAAATATGAAGTACAACGTCACAATGTAAGAACAATTTTACTAGATAAATTTTTTAAAAATGCACTCACTTTTAAATAAATTTCTCATGTAAAATTTTTTCTTTTGAATGTTTTTTTTTGTTGTTTTTTTTGTTTGTCCCGTCAGAATTCGTTTGTATTAAATGTCGCTACACAGATGGATTATTGTGGTATTTTCTTGTCAAGAAATACATGTTTTTATTTTTTGTAATTTACACTATACAGGGCGGTTATAAATTATTGGATCCATTTCAAGCACTAATAGAAAAAACCTTTATAATATAGCAACTTCGTGTTTTTTAATGAGAGAATAGCTCAAAAATAATTTTTTGAGGCAGGTAACGCGCCGTTACGGAGCTCTAAATCTGCGCAATCTAACGCGAGTCTCAAAATGGCTACCGTGCATCAGAAGGCACGCCTCCGGTTTCAAGAAAGCAAATCAATTGTAACAGTTCAAAGAATTATTCGGTATCGAAATTTTCAGTCTCCAAGTAAGAACTTCATCAAGCGTTAGTATGAGAAATTAACTCTCTGAACCCGGCTAGAGTGAGAATTCCATTACCTCAAAAACTGGAGTAAATTTTCTTTCACGAAAACAGAATGGGATCCTCCCTTTCTTTACAGAAATTCCAGGAAGGCGACATCCAAGATTAGGCGATCAATTGTCAGCAAAGAAAGAAAGAACATTTCTCCCATAAAATTCTCTCAGTCGCCCGAAACTGCCCGAGTCCGGTCTCTTTCGAATCGGGCGGTTTGAGGCTCATAGAGTTAAAGGGTACAGGAAATGTGCATAACTGAAGAAGGCTTTCAAACCGTAATTGCTCATAATAACTCTTAATAGAGTTCTTACTTGGAGACCGACAGTTTCTATACTCTAACCGAATAATTCTTTGAACTGTTACAATTGATTTGCTTTCATGCAACAAAAGACGTGCCGTCTACTACGTCACTTGCGTTTGATTGCGCAGATTCAGTGCGCCTCAATTGCGCGTTATTTATCTAAAAAATTTCAGCTACTTTCTCATTTAATAAAAGCCGAAGTTGCTACATTATAGGGGTATTTTTTATTAATTTTTGAAATGGGCCCAATAATTGATGACCACTCTGTATCTCTGAAACATTTTTTATTCGCGGTATGCATAGTATGTGTTGCTTAATATATTCTAACCATTCTGCTAGTGTCAAGGCCATTGACAATTTCAAGATTAATTTAAGGTAAAATGGCTACCCTCTACATTTCTTTAAAATTAAGAATTAAAGATTTTCTAATCTCTTAGGTTTTATTAAATTAATTTCTTACTTCTCAAATTCTCCATTGCACTGGAAGTGGCTATAGTACTCATACCACACCTTCTGAAATTTTAATAAAGGCTCCCCTGCAAATTTCTCTGAATTATAAAAATAAAAATTATAAAATGCCTAAAAGCAATTAATTTTTTTTAAAATAATAGAAAACAAAAAAAACTGTAAAAAAACTTTATGGAAAACAACAAAAAATCATTAGGTTCTTATTTAGTGTATCCCTCACTAGATGGAGATAGGTGCGCACACCTATAAACAAAGTTCACTTCTGAGCGTCGTTCTCTTTTCCATTCCACTGCAAAAGGTGTAAGACATTTTAAGCTCTTCTTTTCAGACTATGTTTAAAATACTGTTTTGAATTTCTTCTGTGTGGATAAATGTTTTTCTTTCCAATTTGTTTAGGAATAGGTTCAGGCCTTAGAGGAAAATTCAAATTTAGTCCTTAAAGTAGATTTTCCTCGACAGAAAACCTATTCTATTTTTGAATCTGCATAGATGAAGGCCTCTGATGACATCATCCGCCAGAATCTTATTCCTCCTCGTTCTTTTTCATTCATTGTTTGTTAATAATATTGTATTTTTACCTCTTTCACAATTAAAAGTTCCCTTATTTCGTATTTATATCTTTACTCGTATTTACGTTGATAGCTCAGAATTCTTGACTGTTCACATCTCAAAACTATACATAATTAGGTATTTAATGTACTAATTCGCTTGAAATCTTCTAAATATCTACTGTTACACCAGATCACCTTTTTAATCTCTCACATCATATATTCATCAAAATTCATATGATCTTAACAGTTAGCACACGTTATATATGTGGATTTATGGTCAACAAGATATTTTCTTGAAAAAATAAACAGTTTTATTTTTACTGTAATCTGCAAGAGAAATGACCTTGTTTATTTTTGATGAAATTCAATACATAAAGCATATGCTATATCAAGTGGAATGTAGTCGTTTGATGTTCTAAAGAATTGTTGATTCATGTCATAGATCAGATAAAACTATAGGACAATAACTCATTCACTGCATTTGTTTTGCTCAGCGTGATGCATGGGTTCTTACCATGTTCATTCTTTTCAATTAGCATATTAGATAATGTTATATATAAAAAAAAGAGTTGGCTTGCTGTCACAACAGAATCATACTGAATACTTGATTTGATTCAAGAATGCTCATTTGTATTGCAAACAACATTAATATAATTTATCAATATGATTAATTTAACTATCTCTGGATTATATGGAGGGTTCAGAGTTAAAGTGAACTAAGTCCACATTCTGACCTAACACTGCCATAATAAGGTAGAAATGTTATATTTTCTTCCTAATAAAGAATCAAGTCCCCTATCAATTTATATTGTTACGAACATAGAAAGTCGCTTCCCAGCAACGTTAGTCTTATGGTTGGGAACACAGTTCTACAGGAGTTTGTATGGGAATGCCGGAAGAATGGAGCCATTGACCCCTGACCTCTCCAGTAAACTTGGCGACGAAATGTGGGATCTCAAAAGTAGTGGAATTTTCTTGATATCTCTATTAGGGGCCGAGATCCGGATTTATCCAGATGATTTCATGTTACGTCATGGCCTGTCCGGAAGACTATAAAATGACCGCGCTCTGACCACAGAGGAGAATAGTAGAGTGAGGAGAGAAGTGGGTGAAATGTTGTTCATTTTTTTAAGCGGGGCATTCACCGCTGTTCCATTTTGGAATTTTTGAAATACCGGAAGGAAAAACCTCCGTCAGTTTGAGAAACTATTGAAAATTGGTGCAAATGGATTGGATGTTTGGAATTCCGAATAGTTTGAAGTTTGATTGGAATGGCCGAATAGCCTTTTAAGGGCCTCGCTGCGAGGTTAGCATTAAAACAAATCGCGACGAGGCTAGAAAATCGGAAATCCGCCGTGTGGGGGAGAAGGAGTAGAGGGATCAAAGAGCGACGGTAGCGCACTTTGGAGCCTGCGTGAATGACGTGCCTAATTTGTTGACTTGAATGGGTGGTAAAAAGCAGTCTTGAGACAAATGGCCTAGCCGTCTCTTGAATGCCCAGGTTTCGTACTAGTTCGTGGGTCACTAAGTCAGTGGAGCACCAAGCACCGAATATGAGCACCAAGTTTATGACCTACTGTCATGAGTCATGCACAGGTGCAGTGATATGATATAAAATCAGTTAGTCAATGGCCACTTGGAAATATTTCTTTATAAATTCGACATTTGATATTTATACTTTAATTTTTTAATGTTCGGATTGTCTTTTCTCTCTTTTACGATAACAAAATAAGTTTATAAAAATCAATGCATGGGTCAATTAAAAAGTTTTCCTGGGTTTGTGTCTGACCCTGCGTTACCGCTGCTTTAGAATACAGAAACAGCATAAACGCAATTTTGGAAACAAAACGGATCATGTTGTATCTGCAATTAACGTTTCAATTAGAAGACGACTGATATTTTAAATGTAGTTAATATCAAATTGGAAGTCTATTTTCTGGGAAATGAATCTCATAGACTTGGTTAAGTTTAACTCTGAATCCTGCTTGCAGGACATATTAAAAACTTATTACAAGAAAGATATTATATGTTCCTTGTATTTTGAAAATTCCTTTGACTTGCAGAACCTTCTTTGCTCAAATACGATGATGTTTCACCACAGCTGTTGCAAAATAAACGCTACGTCTAATTTTCTGATCATGTGGTGTCTGCAATTAACTTTTCAATGAGAAATCGA
>BGPR01001838.1:106336-125712 GCA_013235015.1 Araneus ventricosus | reverse complement strand
TGTTATTTAAAATGTAGTTAATCAAATTGGAAGTCTGTTTTCTGGAAAATGAATCTCATGGACTTGGTTAAGTTTAACTCTGAATCCACCATGAAGCATATATTAATAATATATGCAAGAAAGATATTACATATTCCTTGTATTTTGTAAATTCTTTGACTTCTAAAACTTTCGTCGCTGAAATACGATAATGCTTCACCACAGCTGTTGCAAAATAAACGATGAGTCTAATTTTCTTTCATCAATTTTTTAAAAAAATGTTAAACCACAGAAGAAACACATTTATCATAAAATGCGCATCTCATACAGAATAAAATGATGTCATTATACGCCTCAAGTTGTTAAGCGTTTTCCAATAGCAATTTTGTTCCCTTTCTATAACTTTTAAACTGCCATTTTGGCATTGAATTTATTCTAAATGTCTTTTAAAGTTCTACATTAAAGATGGCAAGATAAAGCACAAAGCTAATAAAATTTCAACAGAGATTTTCTGTGAAATTCTATAAGTTCTAAAATGAAAGTTAATATATCATTAGTTTTTTGTTAAAAGTCGCATTATTTACACATGAAACCATGCTATGATTTCCTTTGGTAAATCCTATGACACTCAACAATGTTATTACTCAGTTTTACACACTGTATATATTCACTCCTTAGTTTTCATGCGTTTCGGAATATTAAAACACATCTTTTAAAGTTAGTTCTATCTAGAAAACTTTTGAAGAAGTATAGTTGTAAAAGATGGACAGAGGTTTACATTATTCGATATAATTTTATGAGTGTAAAAGGTTTAACTTCGGGATTAAGTGGTGTTTCAATGTCTATCCGTCTGGAATTGGCGCATTTTGTTAGCAATTGTTCTTTCCGTAAAACATTATTCAATCAAATATTGCTGCTGGTGTAATTTTTCTTAATACTTAAACATCAAATTAAATGTTCCAAAATTATGATTAAGTACAACAGTTAACTTTTTATTTCTTCTAATATTATTTAACACTGAAAATAATTTTAGAATATTTTGGCTAAAAACAGTCATCATTTTATTATAAACTTAAAAATTTTGAGATTTCACTACTATATATGAGTCTTCATAATTCATTGAAAAATTCTTAGCAAATTTAATTTCTGAATAATTTTCAGTTACAAGGGGAAAAAATTTAAAAAATCTTTGAGTAGCTTAAAACCTTTACCTATTTTGAAAGCATATTTAATTCCTTGGTATTTTATCACAATATCCTAAAAATGAATCATTCAGCACAGATTAAAATAACTATTTGCGGAAGTGGTTAACCTTCATATAGTCGTCACTTAGGCAGAAGTCACTACTGACTGTCCACCACGAGAACTGTCGCCGCCATATTGTCTAGTTTACGGCGGTCGCTAAAGAAACATATTATCGTAAGAAGAATCCATTTCTAGTAGGTAGAAGTTAGTCCGACTTCCTTTGGATTTTGCGTAGCATAACCAGTTGCTATAGCAACCGCCGTAAATTAGACAATTTGGCTTGACAGTTCTCCTGGTGGACAGACAATAAATCTGAAAAACGTTTTGACGGATTGCTGCAGTAAATTAAAATTTGCAATTTATTATTCGTGATAGAAAACTGTTATATGAACATCAGTAAACCAATCGTAGGAGCTAGAAATCTGGAACATAATTTTTGCTATTTATTATAACGACTGAAAATTAATTAAGTTTAAACTGACCACATCTCAAAACTATAGTTTTAGACTTAATGACTTCTGCCTGAAGGACGACTATATACTAATTTGTGAAATTTCTCATGTAAATTGAATCCATAATCATAATGAAAAAGATTAAACACTAAATCAAACTTTTACTTTTATTAAGACAACAAAATTACATTACATTAACTACAACATACATTATATTCACTACAAAATTATTTATTCATTCATACATTTTAAAGCAAAGGATAGTTCATTATTTGAAAGTCCTTATACAGTAAATATTCAGAATCGATGAATTAGTACTACAGTCTACTACATATAAAATAACTACATTTCAAGTTATACAAACTTTTACATGAAAGTAATATACAAACATTTTAGTTTGGAAGGATACAACGAACGGTGTCGACGAAGGGAAAAATCATTATCTCATAAAAAAATTATGCTCTTTATTTTCTTTAAATCTTTTGAACTTTAAATCAAATTAATTTAGCAACAAATAAAAATTACCAATATTCAACAAAATTTAAATTTATAATTAAATATTCATTGAAAATTCTTCGAGTCCATGCATTTTCTAAAGATTCTGAAAAAATTGCCAATATCGCCCAGTAAATAACTACCTTGGCATTAAAATTAGGTATAAGTTTAATAGAATTTTTTTCACTAAATGAAAGATCTTATCGCAAACTTTTTTCTACATAATTTCTGTTATTAATAAAACTATCCAGCTCAAGCTATTATTTGTTAATAAAAAAATTAAAAATTAGCAGTACTTCAAATTTTGCTTATTAATTTATTCCATATTAAGTAATTAAAATTATTAATTTATTACTAATTTTCATCCAGACTATAAAGAGGGGACTAAATGCCGTTTTGCCATTTAGGCCCCTCAAATTCTTTCAATCGCAAATTAAAAGTAGAAATGTATGCAAAAGAAAATTATTCCGGAGTTGCCAAATAGCATTTTATGCCGAAAAGAATTAAAGTATTTTTATATGTCTTCTTATCAGTTTTTTCAGTTGTTCAAGCCGGTAAAAATAACCTCTTTTATAAGGAAGGTGAAGATAACTGTAGTCAGACAGTAATAGGTAAAGAGCCATGGTCACTCATTTCACTTTAGAATTTGAGCAGCAATCTATGGACTGACAAAATGCAACATCTCTAAAGAACAGAAGTTTAAAACCATACCAACTCGAAAAGCCAGATACATTTCTGAATTAAGAAATGGGCTTCGACAGTTGACATCCCTGGTCAGAACAAGATTGCTTCGAATTATTGTGACAATTGATAGCCTTGGTCAGACCAAGAATGCTTCGAATTATTGTGACAGTTGACATCCTTGGTGCTTCGAATTATTGTGAGAGTTGACATCCTTGGTCAGACCAAGAATGTTTCGAATTATTGTGACAGTTGATATCCTTGATCATATCAAGAATGTTTCGAATTATTGTGACAGTTGATATCCTTGGTCAGACCAAGAATGCTTCGAATTATTGTGACAGAAAACCTCATAGGCTTGGATCACAATCGATTCGGGAGTTCGAGACTATCAAGATTGTTCTGAACGGTCGACACCCTTTGCTAATTTCAAAAAATAAGGCACTTTACTAGACAATTCAGGTATTCAATAATAATAAACAAAACTTCTATATTTATTCATGTCAAACTAACAGAAAATAAGCATTTCTATAATATGCACGCAACAAAATATCGAGAAAAAATTACCCTGCACCAAATATATGCAATCAAATAACTAGGTAACGTTATACAAATTCACATTATCATAATAATTAATGGTTACTATATATAAGAATAGTGTATTCTATCAGTTTCAAAGGACAATTAACTTTTACAATAAACATAACATTATGTCCTATGTATTTTAAGATAAAGCAATGAGATACACAAACAAGAATATATATATATATATATAAGATAAAGCGATATGATGCACAAGCAAGAAAATATATATAAGATAAAGAAATACGATACACAAACAAGAAAAGACACAGATAATGAAACATGATACACAAACAAGAGAAACTATTAATTAATAACCTATACCCATCTTCTACCGCCCAAAACTATTCACCCAGCATAATTATACAGTTTCAGTTGAACTTAATATATAAAATGCAACAGATTAGTAACCATAAATATCCCTATATCTACCTTCCACCGCCCCAAAAATATTCACCCAGCATAGTTATACAATTTCACTTGAACTAAATACATAAAATGTAAAAGATTAGTAACCATAAATATCCCCATATCTATCTCCCACCACCCAAAAAATATTCACCCAGCATAGTTATACATTTTCACTTGAACTTAATATATAAAATGAATAGATCAATAACTATAAAACCATACATAATATTTCAAAAGATATAACATTAAAATGTATGCATAAAATTGAAAATATTTCAAATTTCTGTGGCAGAAATTAGCGTCCAACTGATACAATTATACGTGTTGTTAAAGAAGGTACGAAGTTTCATTCTTTTAAAAACATTATTGCAGTAGCCTTCCTATAGAGAAGACAGTATTTGCTTTATATGTGTGCTGAGCTGAATTACGACTTGACTAGTATTTTGAAAGACCCCTTTTTTCAGCACTTTCGCTAGCTGTCCTGTAGAATGAATACGTATGGACAATTTTAAAATATTTCATGCACGAATATACAAGATTATTATTGCCCAAATGAACACAAATCACCAATTATGCGTTTTTGGAACACTTGGGTCAAGATGATAGCTGCCAAAATGCCATTTGGTCGTGTGAGTGAACTCAAGTCAGTAACCATCCATTTCTGTAACAATTTGAACAATCAAGATGACAGCTGTCAAAATGCCATTTGAACCAGCAAATGAATACTTGATTCATGTTTCATTGTCATTTCACATTGGTGAAAGAGCAATAAACATTTCGAATATAATTTGAATTTCAAAAATACAAATTATCTGGTTTTCACAAGCAGCTGGTGAGTTTTGCAGTATTTAAAAGAAGCAACCTCGAAAATAGTTTTCCCTTCATTATACAAGGAGAGTAGTTGTAATGGAACTATCAAAGTCTTGCAGTCCCACTCATAGCCACACTGACAGAGTTGCTTTCTTCCAAGGCTGACTTCTTATTATCATTTTGGAAGATTTGGATAAGCATTGGCTCGAAGCATTTGGTTTGGTACTGGGAAATCAGTGTCAGGGCTATGTTGCTGTCTTTGTGGATGCCTCGATGAAGAACAGCCAACAGGAGCTCGATGACAATTGTTAAAATACCACCACTAAGCATTTGGTTTGGAATTGGGGCATCACTGTTACGGCCATGATACTGTCTTTGTGGAAGCCTTGATCGACAACTGCCAACAGTAGTTCGATGGCAAGTGTTAAAATACCATCATTAAACATTTGGATAGGTATTGGGCATCACTTTTACGGCCATGATACTGTCTTTGTGGAAGCCTTGATCGACAACATCCAACAGGAGATCGATGGCAAATGTTAAAATACCATCATTAAGCATTGTTTTCGTATTGGGACATTAGTGTTCCAATATGTATACGGCCATGATGCTGTATTTGTGGAAGACTCGATCGACAGCAGCAAATTTGTGGGAGACAGCAGTTGTTAAAATGGCATCTACACTTGAATTGAACACAAGGGTTATTTTTAATGCAATTTTCCATTTCTCATAGAAAGAACATACGCACATCACAGGTTTCAAAGACCACTACCTAGAGAGGGCATACACACATCAAAGGCTTCAGGAACCACCACCATCTATTCTAAATAATTTTTGAAATAGCCTTGTTTTACCGCAATGTCGATGATAATGACACTGCTAGTGTTTCATAATTTTGCATTTACTTCTCTCCCATAAGAAGTTTAATCATCAATGGAAGAAAGCTTCATGGTAACTTACTGGGGAAAAATTGGCGGTAAGTGCTGACATTTCTGGGAACGGTTATTCCTCGAGTGGCTTTGCTTGGAAAAAGTTTTTTGAAACGCACCAAAGCAATGCTGAAACAACATAAACAATAAGCAGTTTAGAAAATTATTTCATTTTCAGCTCATGTTGAAGACAGCGACTCACTCTATAGCACATTTGTTAAACGAACCACATTGTCTGAGGAAGCCTTTAAAAAATGACTTCTCTTGCAAATTTTTATGGATGTCATATTCAGTTTCTTCCGAAATAATCTGAAGCGATGGAGTGAATGGTTGATGATAAATGTCACTTTTGCACCAAATTCAGTTCATTAATGATGTATATGCTTTACAACTTTGTGCACAATAATTGATGATGAAAACCAATGAGGCGTTACACGGTCACTTCAAACTTACAGAAAAAAGTTAAATCATTAATGGGTTTCAGCTCGCACACATATAAGCAAACAAAAACAGTATGTTGCATAGTTCAATATTATAAACACAAAAACAACATGTTGGATAGTTCAATATTATAAACACAAAAAACACCATGTTGCATAGTTCAATATTATAAATACAAAAATAGAATAAAATATATGACTAGTTTACAGAAGTTTACAAGAAAATTATAAGCCATAAATGTATTTTCGTTTGCACATGCAAGAAAAACAAACAACGTTTTATCATGATTCTCATTATAACGCATTGAATTACACAAAAATCATTAATTTTTACGTATATTCAAATGTATAGGAAACCCAAACAACATTTTTATTGCATAATGTAAAGAAAATTGCAGTTACTGTCACTTTAAATTTCTGGGAAAACCATGAGTCGTCAATGGATTTTAGTTTGCTCACGTATAAGAAGACTGAACAGCTTATCACTATTTAATATCCAGATAAGTTTGTAATTGTAACTTTGAATTTTCAAGCGTCATAAGTCATCCAAGGATTTACATTCGTTCACAGAAAAAGAAGACAAATAGTATGCATCACAGTGTAATATTATGCTAACACTAAATGAAAAATGTTACTCTCACAACTTAGCTACGATTTCTGTCACATAAGAATTTTAAATCATAAGATTATAAACTCTGATGCTTTAAATGCCTGGTAAGATAATCAAAGTTCAAATCATTGAAAATGACGATCGTTTCGTTGTATCTTCAACTATTTAAATAACTAAATTTATATAACGCAACACATCGAATTCCTTGTGGTTATAACAAATAAATTATATTTCTAGCAATAAAAATAATTCAGAATTATTTGTAATTTTAGAACATGTCAAAACATAATGTTAATCTTTCTACAAAAAACTGAGGAAATTTTGAAAATACTGAAATTTATATGTAGTTTCAAATATTTATTCCAAAAAATATGTTATATAGATTGAAAAAAAATAATAATTAAGATAAGAACATTAAAACTTTTCACCAGAGAAGTAATAATTAATTACCAGTTCTTAAATTCCAAACGTCAATTAAGTGGATCTTTAAAAATGAGATAATCTTTTACGGTATAATCATCTCAAAAGTAAAATGTTTTCATAGCGTAAGCATATCTAATAAATATTATGAATTAGATTATAGCAGATTTTAACAGGAATTATGAATACATGTACTTTTTTGAACTAACCTTCATTTGATATAAATCTACTTGTAAAGTTTAAATTCTTTTATAATTTTGATCATGAAAAAATATTCAGAAATAAATTTGTTAATAAGGGAAACTCTATTACTACACTATTTAACAGGAATATCTTAAAACTGCAAATAAATTCAGCACTTTCAACATTTCTTTCATCTTACACAGAAATATATTATTACTTTGCTTTACACATAAAATCAACATAGGCTTGATACTTATGTTTTCATGTTAGTATCAATTCCATTTGCTCAATTATTATAAGAATCAAATATAATTTTGAATATTCAACAAGTGTTTTTTTCAAAATCTGAGATTTTACGTACATAATTTTGTCCTTACTACCCTATATATTCCATAATACATTTGATACTCATAATTTATAATACGTGTGGGTAAGTCTTCAGAAGGATTACGCACTTATAACTGGTTGTTTTTTCGTTAATAAAGAATTTTAATATAAAAAATGAGAGGTATTCATAAAGAAGAGTTAACTGAAACTAGACCAATTAAAGTCTAGTAAAATATATAGAGTATTATACTGTATTTGCAAATTTTCATATATGTGAAGATTATTATGTAGTGTTTGTAGATAATTGAAATTATAAATTTTGTAATAACATTTATACATTATTAACTACACTTAGATAAACTGCATGCCATTTGTATACTATTAAAAATAAGTAGTATTTATATAACATTTAAATTATTATAAAATATTTGTGATTATTCAAAAATATTCCTGTTGATATATTTATAATATAAAAATACAAAAGGCAGAAATCATATCAGTTTCGTTATTATATTAAAAGCAAATTTTTCTAACATTTGAACTTTAATGATGGTAAGTGCTGTTCATAACGGGTAAGGTAACTGGAAAAGTATTATTAAATTAAGGCATTATATAGGAAAGGAAATATCTATTTTATTATGATATTTTATGTACTTCTCTTATCATAGCCTAGATTTTTGAGGTATCTTTGTCAAACAAACCGTAGAAATTTATAGTTGCTGATTATTTTTGTAAGGTATTATATATTTTTGTACGAAAAAACACGTTAAAGACGCTTAAGAACAATTTGTAATGGCATTCCAGCTTATTAACAAGAAGGTAAAAGCTAGACTCCTCCAGCTCCAAAAACTCTTGTATTTTTCAATTTCCTGGTATTGCAATCTTAGATGCATATTTTTTAAAAAAAAGATAATTTTTGTGAAAATTATTTGTCATTCTATGGAAATCCATCGCTCTTCGCAATGACTTCAGAAAGTAGATCAAATTTTCAAACAAAACAGTTGCTTCATAAATTTCAACAGCAATCTATAAAATGGCTGAATTTCTTATATTTTTTAAAGTATACGCATTATTGAAAATCATGGCGTAATTTGCCTTACAAAATAAAAATTAGTTATATAAAATGAATTATTAAGCAGCTCAAACAGACTTCGAAGAGACTCAAGAAAAAACTTTGCAGAAGGGAAGTTTATTTTAAAAAGGAAAATTCTTAAAATTTCAGAGATATTTACTTCAAGTGGTTCTGAATTTCTCACCAACCCAAACAGAAATTTTAAGCTTAAAAAGTTATAGAACTTTTCCTGTAAGAAAATATGATGTATGTATAACCATTAATTTAAAGAAGTGTCACATAGGCGATAGAGTAGTCAGCATAGAAATCACTCAAGTGCAAATGAGGAAAAACAAAATTAACGTTTACTTTAAAGAAACAAAAAGAGGGATTGAATATTTTAGATTATGAAAGCATAAATAATGAAACTTCTACTTATTAGAAGTATAAATAATGAATAATAGTGGATGAAATTTTTGACTATTTTTTCCCAAGGAGTTTCGGACTCAGACTAAAAGAATCCAATTACTCTTTTGAGCCATGCAGGAAATCTGTTGACAATGCTAAAGAAAAATATATGAAGAATGCACAAGAATGTAAACAAACATTTTTTATAAGTTAATTAATGTATACATTTCTAAAATAAACTAAAAGACCTGAATTTTCTGTGGAGTCTGGAAATTCAATATTTATTGTTAGATTAATTGTGAATGTTTCATTAATAATGTTTACCAGCGAAGTAAACACTTGATTACTTCTGCTGTGCTTCAAGAAGAAAAAAAAAATATTATTTCAGAAAAGCGATAAAAAAATTTTTTAAATATTTTTCTGATAAAAAATTGTAGTGGTTTAAAAAACAATTTTGTGTAAATATTTACTGTTAAAATTAATTGTTACTATATTTGGGAATGATACAACTCATATTCTGTTTTTGATGCTAAAGCTATTTTTTTTTAATTTCTGTATCCAGAATAAAAATTCAATAAAAAAAAGAATTCCGAAGTTTCTTTTACAAACCAAAATGAAAAGTATTTGCAAGGTTACATTTAAATTACTGATGCTCAAAAAAATTAAATTAAATTAATTAAATTGAAAAGAAGTTCATTTTGTGAAAGTTCAATAGATTATATTGAAAAGGTTTTTTTTCTGACTTAGCTATTTATTGTTAAAATGAAATTTTTATTCAAAATTAATTTAAAATTTCAAAATAATGAATGTAACATACATTAAATTTATCAAATTATTAGTGAATGGCTTCAGTAACGTGGGGATTTAAAGAAGCATACTTGTCAAAATAACCTTCTTTTATAATGAAAGCCATTCAAAAGAAAGCATATATTTTCTCTTGCCACATCAAATTTTCTGTTAGAATGAAATGAAACCTGTTTTATGATTTTCTGTTAAAATCATAAAACAGGTTTCATTTTCTTCTTTTGTTTTCAATTTGAAAATTTCATTTTTGAATGCATATTTTCATCATTGCGAGTTGCCTTATAAAGTTTTGATTCCTTTTTTCTAAAAATAAAAGCAGACTTCGTTAGTATGAGTGAAGTATGATAACACATAAACTGTTATTTTTCGGTATTTGAATTTCGACTTCCTAAATGCTATAAACACAAGATTTTAATTCACAACTATGGTCGCCACAAAAAAAGCAGGACAACCTAATAATGGATGACTGCCTCTTATGAATATTGAACTTCTTGGAGAGCAAGAAATTTGTCGTTACTTTCGTTAATCACTAATCCTACAATTGAAAGTTAAAATTTGAAATTCATGCTTTCTTATAACCAATTGAATACCGTGTATCCAAGTAGATTAAATAATTATTACTTCAATGACAGAAGAATTTAAGCTTCCAGAAGTAAGAAACAGTAAACAGGTTGAAAGAGTTATGAAAAGCAGGAAGAGAGAAAATACCGTCGCCTGCATTGTTAGAACATTTTGAAAATGAATGCTTTTATTTTATGTTCTTGGAGAAATATTCGCAGAGATTTTGCTCAGAGTACTGAATTGCGTATATAAATTTGATGGTCATAAATCAATAAATGAAATGCAGTTTTTCCGTTCTGGGAACAAGCATAACTAAAAGTCTGCAGGTTTTATCTTTTAGTTAGGAAAAAAAATTTGTATTATAACCAGTCAGGCACTTAATTATGTAATTATATGTAAATGGAAGGTTTTAACTTTTTTCACTGACTATACATCACAATAATGAAGGATAACAAATGAGGATGCTAATTTTTATTGGCAGGATAGTTGTTTCTTAAGTGCTTTTGGATTCTAAATCTTGATACTTAATTTTGGTCACAATTGTTGCAGTGGATATATTTATATTAGAATCAGGGGCCAGCTAGGCAATTATTTAAATAATTATGCGTAAAAAGAAGGTTTTAACTTTTTCATTATTAAGAGAAGGATAACTTTAGATTCGTATTATACGAGGAGACTGGCTATACCTTTTCATAAATGAAACATAATAATTGAGTTTGTTAATTTTTGACTTCAGGATGGTTGCTTCTTATGTGCTTTTGGAGACTAGATCTTGATACTACACGATGGTCACAGATGTTACAGAGGAAATGTTCAGATTCAGTATGTTCACGGGTATGCTTAATGAATGATAGGCACTTATTTAAATAATTATGCGTAAAAAGAAGGCTTTAACTTTTTCATTATTAGGAGAAGGATAACTTTAGATTCGCATTATTCGAGGAGACTGGCTATACCTTTCCATAAGTGAATCATAATAATTCAGTTTGTTAATTTTTGACTTCAGGATGGTTGCTTCTTATGTGCTTTTGGAGACTAGATCTTGATACTACACGATGGTCACAGATGTTACAGAGGAAATGCTCAGACCCAGTATGTTCACGGGTATGCTTAATGAATGCCCATCTAGAACGAAATTCAGCTGGGCAGTATTTACAAGTGAATGTATTCAACGGAATCGAAGAATTGGTCAAACGATATTGATTATTATAACGGCTGAAGCAAAGCTTAAGGCTTGGTTTTCCCTCAGGAGAACAAGCGTCCTCTATTTCAGTGCTTTCAGACTTTCCATCGGGTTTCTCAGAACTTTTACTTTTTTTGCAAAATTCTTCGTTGCATTTTTGACGTTTAGAACTGCTGCCTTGTTCAGGTTCCGAAGTTCTGTCGCTGGTTTCGTTCTTCGATTTACTGCAGTCTTCGGTCTCATCACTATCTTGGTGGGCCATTTCGGTATCGGTTTCAGCAGACGTGTCCCTTTCTTCATATTCAACATCAATATCTGTACAGCTTTCATTGCTGTTAACTAGTTTATCTCGATTGCCTGTTTCATCGATGTTCTTGATTTTCCTTTGTCTGCAATCATCTGACTTCTTGCAACAGCTACCATTCTTAATTGCATTTACCTCAGCGATGAGTTCTTTTCTCATTTCAGCATTATTATTTTGACGATCCTTACCATTGTCAGCTGCCTTGTTCCTGCCATATTTCCTCTTGCTAGATTCAGCTTTAAGGCTATTTTGCTCATCACAATCATCGATTTTACGTTTCATTTTATGATTTCCCAAAATCTCTTTTATGATTTGGACTTCATTGCTTTCACTGTCTTCGCATTTCATCGTTTGGATCTCCGAACCTGTAGATTCTTTGTATTTATCTTCGTCATTTGCTTCGCAGCCCACGGTACTGATATTCTTACTGCTACTGCATTCTTTATCGCTTTGGAACTCATTTCCCTGCACATTATTGGTAATAATGGGCCGTGTTTTGTTCTTGCGTAGATAAGTAAGCAAAACACTTTCACATTTTTTGCAAATATCGTTTAAGGTATAGATAGCAGATGATTCTGATTTCCATAGAAAGTGTTTCTTACACATTTCACATTTGCTGTAGTTAGATTGGTGAGTTTTCTCATGTTCCTCTAATCGATATTTTAACTTGTAAGTTTTATTACACCATTTGCATTCATAAGGCCGTTTTTTCTCAGTTGGAGGCTGCGTTTCAGCCTCTGATGGAATAGTTTGGCTTTCTTCTTCGTTCATATGTTTTGAAGTATGGATTTCATAATCAGTGCAACTTTCGAATGTTTGGTTGCATTTTACGCACACGAATTCTTTATTTTTCTTCTTACCAAGCTTTTTCGTGTCTCTTTTATTGCATGTTACACGAGTTTCTGATTCATGCATTCTCATATGGTTACTATATTCTTCATATGGAATACCCAGTTTGCAGGTTGGACAAAAACGTGTATGTGCATTGAATGTTGGTTGCATACCAGTAAGTCCCTCATTGTCACTATCACTATCAGTTACTATTTTAAAGTCGTCATCAGTGTCTGAATAATCAGTTGTATTATTAGTTCTTTCAGAAAAACTATGGTTATTTTTACTATCAGCAGCAGGAGGGACTAAGGAGGAGCCGCTGAATGAACGACCTGTTCCATTTGGTAGGCCAATCGCATATGGAAAAGGCATTCTCTCAGATTTTGTTGCACATTCATTATCATGTCTAGATCTATCAGATAAAAATATTTTATCTCGATCAACTGTTGCATAACTTCTCAATGAATAATCATCATTAGCTTCTGGGCGATCAATTGCATTGTTAATTTTATCAGAAATAATTTGATTCTTTTTATTACTAGCAGCAGAATCATACGATTCAGAGAACAACCTAAAGGAACCATCTTTTTCATTTGGGGGACCAGTCGCAAGTGGAAAAGGCGTACTCTGAGATTCTCTTGGATGCTGTTTATCATGCATAGATTTCTGAGATAAAAATATTTTATTTCGATCAATTGTGGAGTAACTTCTAAAAGCATGATCAACGGATGTCATGGAATTTTCTGAGGAACTTTGAAATGTTCCATTATTTTCGGACGCATTTTGAGCCTCTTGGAGAGAGGTAAGAGCAGAGTTTAAGCGAGGAAATAATTTGGGATTTATATTACCTTGATTTGCGTGACTTAAAGCTAACTGCGCATTCCTTTTTGATAAAAGTCCCGTGCTTGAAGCTCTGTTGATTGCGTAGTTTGGGAAGATATGTGATCCATTAGGTATTTTCAGTTGTTCATATCTTATATTATCTCCGCATGTTCGATTGGGTGGTGAAGGGTGTGCAAAAGGGTTTGCTAATTGATGAAAATTTGGGTACGTTTCAGATGGTCGACCAATATTCAGAGGGTTCATTATAGCTTTAGAAGGAGCTCCAAGTCCAGAATTACCTGAAATTCCACGTGTTGTGTAAATTGGCAAGGGATCATTTGAATACCTTGAATTATAATTAGGAAATGAGGGGGTAAATGCGTTAAAACTGTTTCTAATATTTTGTGTAAAATTAACTTCACCTGCATTGGAAGCTGGCCTGTTATTTGGCGTAGAAACGCGTGTAACAAAACCGCCTGAATCTGCATAATGCAATTTCAAGATATCTGCTCTTTCCTCTGTTTTTGTTACAGTTCCACTGTTAACTGGCGTATTTGGGGTATTTAATTCTCTGTCTGGTTGAGTTAAAGATGCACGATCATAAGCTGTAAGAGAATGGTCGTTTCCCGCTATACTTTGATTTGGCGTCTGAAATGCTGGCTTTGGCGCAATTCTTCGGGGAAAACGAACAGATATACGTGGAGCTGTTGTGCTAGGTGCTTGTGAATGCTGTAGGCGAAGTGAATTGGAGCTAGATGCTTCTGAATGGTGTATGAGAGGTGTATTAGAGTTAGGTGCTTGTGAATGATGAATACAGTTTGTATTGGAGTTAGGAGATTGTGAATGGTGTGTGTGAAGTGTATCGGATCTTGGGGTTTGTGAATGGTGCGCGTGAGATGCATTGAATCTAGGTGCTAGGGGATGGTGTGTATGAGGTGCACCTGGTAAAGCTGAAGTTACGGACTTTGTTATCACGGTTACCATGTATTGGTTACCTTGCGGTAACAGTTCCCTTGTTGTCGTCTGTTGGAAGCTTTGACATTTTATTATTTTTTCATACGTTATTTGCACTTCACCATCGCCGTCATCCCCACTTTCCATAGAATAAGTTGGTGCATCACTCCTAACGTCTTCATGTGCATTATTTAACTGAGGGTTCGCTTCCGCAGCTAATTCTCCATTTTCTTCATCAATGTCGGACAACATTTGAGAAGCTTCCGCTAGAATCTCAAGGTTCGAACGCTGAGAAGAGCTGCGAGTTGTGTTTTCATTTTGTTTTCTTATATCTCGTTCGATGTGATTTTCATTTCTGCCGGATTGATGTATTGGAGGAATATTTCCGTTACTCTGCCCGAAACTTGAAGTTTCGGCTTCTTTTCTATGTAGTCTATAATTTCCTTCTGAGATTCCTGATTCTGAAAGAATTCCACTGTCGGTCTCATGATTGCGTTCCTGTGATACTACAGAGATATTGTCTATGGGGTCAAGATGTTTTGGGGTGTTCTGAATAATATTACGTGCAATTTCAAGCTGTTCTACATTATTTTTTCCTCCGTTGGACTTAATCGATACATCAGTCACCTGCATCAGTTCTGCATTTTCATTTAATTCTATGTGTAACTTGGAATATTCCGGAAGATCCTCTCTCACGGCAATCTCGTTTTTTAAGATGTTTCTATCAAAATCAGATTCCAGAATCTTCTGTGATGTGTTCAAAGGTTCTGGGAAAGTCTGGATATTTCCTGTGATGTGGTCAATTCGATTTATTCCATGCTGAGTTGACAATTTTGACGTATCACTCGTTTGTTGTATTTCTGGTGCTGCTGTTTCCGAATTTTCTGTTTTATGTTGATTATAATGTCTAACAAAAACTTTACAATCAAAAAGAGCTACAGAACATATATCACAAATGTATGCCGTCTTGCCGGATTTATCGGAAAGCACTAGATCGCAATTTCTGTTTACCCGTTCAGAAACATTCTGTATTTTGCTGCTACTTATTGTTATATTTTCTTCCTCGATTGCATTTGATTTATCATTTATTTCAAATTTCTCAGTAGATGGAATTATCTCATCTTTCTCTTTATGTAAATTATGGTTGTGAAGCTCTTGATCACAATTTGTTTTCAGCTTTTCAGACGTATTCTGTACCTCACTCTTACTTTTTGTTGTATTTTTTTCTTCGATTGTATTTTCCCTATCACTTATTTGATGTTTTTTAGCAGTGAGAATGGTCTCATCTGTTTCTTCATGGAAATTACCACTTGGAACTTTTGGATCGCAATCCGTGTTTAACTGTTCAGAAGTATTCTGCACTTCGTCGTTGCTTTGAGTAATGACATTCTCTTGAAGAGCTCTTTCGTTTGACGTGTTGATTGTAGCCAGCATGACGCCATCTTTTACATTGCGTAAATCACGATTTTGAAGCACTAGATCGCAATTTACTTTCATTTGTTCATGTAAATTTTGAATTTCTTTTTGCATTACTACGGCTTGTCCTATTTCGTTTCCATTTGACTGATGAAATGCATGTTGGCTATCCGAAAGTTTTATCATTTCATCTTCTATTTCGTGCAATCTAAGATGCTTGAGAAAAGTTTCTTCCTCAGCAAAACTCTTTGAACAGATTCCACAAGCATAACTTTTTACAACTTGTTTCACAGAAAGATCTGGATTGTTTACTGTGTTTGAGTTTCCCTGAATAACCTCAGAACTTCTCTCAGAAAGATCTGAATTGTTTCCTGTGTTTGAGTTTCCCTGAAGAACCTCAGAACTTCTCTCAGAAAGATCTGAATTGTTGTCGGTACTTAAGTTACCCAGAGCAACTTCTTTTTGTCTAAGTATTTCAGCATTCTGTTCTGCTTTAGATTCGTTTCTGGATTTAACTGGTGTAGTGCGTATAGTTTTTTCTTTAGTTTGATCATTTGATTTTCCATGATTCAAACAATGGTCTAGAAAAGCACGATAGCGATCGCTTGTAAACGTGTCAGAGCATCTGCTACAAGTAAACGTTTCAGATGCTTCCTCAGAAGAACCATGCTTTTGCACACTTTTGAAATCGCCATTGATATCCCTTTTCACCGACTGGGTGTTAAAAGGCATGGCCAAACAATTTTTAATGTTATTTTCGGCAGGAAGGTGAACGAAAACAATATAATTGGTAACGCATAGGTGTTTGATTTAGTATTACGTTCACTATAACATGATAATACAAGAAACGTAAAAATTTTGAAGAAAATATCAACATTTTAGTACAATTTCGTAGCGGCTATTTATGAATAATGTTCCAAAATGCAATGAATTGCTTGGCAAAAAGGTTTTTCTTTCATCTTACATTTGAAAAACTGTCAAGACAAACTTCACTTCGAATTTGGAAGACTTATAAATACCTTTGCTTTTCATTTTTCTCAGATAAGTAGATGGATTGATTTTTTTGTGATGCAACTAAGGCAAAATTTTGATATTGAAATAATAGAATTTTAGGTTAAAGTCACATTTTATCAATTTGTATATCCATTAAACTTCTATGGTTTTTCAAATTTTAGAATTTAATAATTCACTCTGAAACTAAATCAAATATTTTTCGCGGAAAGTATTCAGAGCAGTTTGAAAAAAATTATTTTGGTTCAAGCGATAGGGAAAACATTATTGCCTACCCTTAGAATATGTTCTATCGAATAATTAGATTCACATGGTTCTACTTACCACGGAAGTTTCACTTACATAGTAAGTTTTATGTAGACGAGTTCTTCAATTGATATGTTGTTGAAGCTTCACCTAGAAAACAAAAAAAAAAATCGGCGTTTACAAAAATGAAATGCCAACAAGAAAAGCACAAAAAAGGAAAAGATGCGTTACTATATAATCCATACTATCATTAGAAAGAAACACTTATACTATCTAGAAAGTTCACATTTTTAGAATTGTTAAGAAAGAGTTGACAAAAATAAATCATTAAATAGAAAATTCAATAAAATAAGATAAAATAAATGTGCTCAAAAGAATGGAAGAAAACAAAAGAATTGATTTCAATTTTAAAATACAAATAAATTTCTAAGTAAGGAAACGATTAATTAGTTAAAATTGTCTCACTTTCTCCATCGAGAAAACGAAATAAAACGAGATCAAATGGGTTTGAAAAATTTTTAAAGCGCTATATAACGCCGAGAAATCTGAGTCTACCATCCTGCAGAAGCATCCGGGTAAAAGTGAATGACAGCCGATGCAATAGCTTCGAGTACTGAGGCCGGAGTCGTAGTAACCAATCATCTGGCCACGGCCCGACCCCTACCGAAGGAGGTTCGTTCTATCACTGGAGGAGGGACCCAGAACCCTCATTACTGTACACACGACCAGGAACGAGAACTCGCTTACTTATACGGCGGCTTCATATCCACATGTTTGTGGCGCCCTCGGGTGGGAGGAATATAAGCACAAAAAAATTAAAATATTATATAATAAGTTTCAGTAATAATTTTGAAATTAAATTACGTCCACACATATATGACATCCACAATGTACAATGTGTAAAAAATATAAGTGAAATAATATTTAACTTTGTGAATACTTAATAGTATTTTCTTAAAACGCCAGCAAGAATTTTCTCCAATCGACTTCCTTCCTTGTATACTATCCCAATATGGTGCGTTCTGTTCATTTCTCCTCATAAGAGACGGTATTCCAGAGATGTATAACAGAGGGAAAGCCAACGCTCGCAAATGAGTCACGTGTCGGGATGACGTAACATGTGCATGGAGTATAGTGACACAATATTCCAGGGATGTATAACACAGGGAGAGCCAACGCTCGTAAGTGAGTCACATGTCGGGATGACGCAACATGTGCATGGCGTGTACTGACACAATATGGCATGTTTAATGCTTCGTAGTATAATGAATAAAACCGAGTATACATTTGGACGTTTCTTTTTCGAAGGATAGGTTCCGAAATTCGACATGAATTTTTCATTTTTGGTCACAAGATCACATACCAAATTTGATATATTGAAGTCTTGGCGTTTGTGAGTTATAAAACACAGAGGCACTCAAATATATAGATAGACAGACGGTTTACCAATTCCAAGATTTTGACTAAAATTTGATACACATATATCAGTTGGATGATGACACTATTTGTAAAATTTTATCCAATCTGACTCTTCACGTCTTTATTCCCTTTTGGCCTCTGTTAAACTCCCCTTTCTCTTCTGGATTGTTTTTCTTGTCCTTTCTTCTTAGCCACTCCAGCAGCAGTTTCTTTGTTTGTTTGACAAAGCACAACGTAAAATGACATTAACTTCTTTCTCCCGCATAAACTTTGTTTCGTTCTTTTATTATTCACCTAAGCGTTTTCAAAAAACATCCAGGGTACACTTTTTTCTCATTTATAAATTCTCACCAAATTTGTTTTTTCGGTTCTGTCAAATTCAAAATTATAAATTCCCCTTCTCCAAATTTTTATGTGGAGATGAGCGAGACATTTTCTCCCAGCGCGGGACTCTGTGAACTTGAATATGTTGCCGCGTACACACATACAAGGACGAAGAGACACAGACTTCCCGCAGACAGATTGTATCCAAAATTTGAAATAAACTTTGGGCTCAAGACCACACACCAAGTTTTTTGAGTCTAGCTCATTTCGTTTAATTATCATGTTCACATGACGTGGGCGAAGAGACACAGACTTACCGCAGACAGATTGCATCCTATATTTGAAATAAACTTTGGACTCAACACCCCATACCAAGTTTTTTTGCGTTTAGCTTATTTCGTTTTTTAATTATCATGTTCACATTACGTGGACGAAGAGACACAGTCTTACCGCAGACAGATTGCATCCAATATTTGAA
>BGPR01001838.1:96126-106235 GCA_013235015.1 Araneus ventricosus | reverse complement strand
GTCTAGTTTATTTCGTTTTTAATTATCATGTTCACATTACGTGGACGAAGAGACACAGACTTACCGCAGACAGATTGCATCCTGCATTTGAAAGAAACTTTGGACTCAACACCCCATACCAAGTTTTTTTACGTTTAGCTTATTTCGTTTTTAATTATCATGCTCACATTACGTGGACGAAGAGCACAACTATTGACTTCCAGACAGATTGCATCCAACTATTTGAAAGAAACTTTGGATCAGATCCGTACCAGTTTTTTTAGTGTCTAGTTATTTCTGTTTTTAATTATCATGCTCATTACGTGACGAAGAGACACACTTATTACAGTACAGATTGCATCCAATATTGAAAGAGCTTTGTTCAGATCCATACCAGTTTTTTTTGATCGTCTAGTTTATTTCGCTTTTAGTTATCAGTGTTCACATTACGTGGACTGAGAGACACAGTCTTACCGAAGATAGATTGCATCAATATTGATTGACTTTTGTATTCCAGATCCTATACCAAGTTTTTGAGTCTAGTTTATTTCTGTTTATTATTATGCTGTTCACATTATGGACGAAGAGACGCACTATGACGGCAGACAGATTGCGTCCACATTTGAAAGAAACTTGGATTCAGATCCATAACCAAGTTTTGCGTCTAGTTTATTTCGTTTTAATGTTGCATGTTCACATTACGTGGACGAAGAGACACACTATTGCCGCAGACAGATTGCATCCAATATTTGAAAGAAACTTTGGATTCCAGATCCATACCAAGTTTTTTGCGTCTAGTTTATTTCGTTTTTTAATTATCTGTGTTCATACATTACGTGGACGAGAGACACAGTCTTACCGCAGACAGATTGCATCCAATATTTGAATGAAACTTTGTATTCCAGATCCATACCAAGTTTTTGCGTCTAGTTTATTTCGGTTTTTAATTATCATGTTCACATTACGTGAAGAGAGACACAGTCTTACCGCAGACAGATTGCATCCAATATTTGAAAGAACTTTGTATTCCATACCAGTTTTTTTGCGTCTCAGATTTCATTCGTTTTAATTATCATGTTCACATTACGTGGACGAAGAGACACACTATTGACGCAGACAGATTGCATCCAATATTTGGAAAGAAACTTTGATTCCAGATCCATACCAAGTTTTTTTTGCGTCTAGTTTATTTCGTTTTTAATTATCATGTTCACATTACGTGGACGAAGAGACACAGACTTCAGCAGACAGATTGCTATTGAAAGAAACTTGGACTCAACCCCATACCAAGTTTTTTACGTTTAGCTTATTTCTGTTTTTAATTATGTGTCAACCAATTACGTGACGAAGAGCACAGTCTTACCGCAGACAGATTGCATCCAATATTTGAAAAGAAACTTTGGATTCCAGATCCATACCAAGTTTTTTTGCGTCTAGTTTATTTCGTTTTTAATTATCATGTTCACATTACGTGGATGAAGAGACACAGTCTTACCGCAGACAGATTGCATCAAAAATTTGAAATAAACTTTGGGCTCAAGACCACACACCAAGTTTTTTGCGTCTAGATCATTTCGTTTATTAATTATCATGTTCACATTACGTGGACGATGAGACACAGACTTACCGCAGACATATTACATCCAATATATGAAAGAAACTTTGCACTCAAGACCCCATACCAAGTTTTTTTGCGTCTAGCTTATTTCGTTTTTAATTATCATGTTCACATTACGTGGACGAAGGGACACAGTGTCCCTGCAGATCGATTGCGTCCAAAATTTGAAAGACTCTTTGGACTCAAAGCAAGTTTTTTGCGTTTAGCTCATTTCGTTTTTTACTTATCGTGTTTACAATACGTGGTCTGAGAGACACAGTCTTCCCGCACTATGTACCTACCATCATTGCTAGCTACGTTGAATGATCCCCAGAACTGTATTACCAACGCTTTTACGAACACAGACAATGCCAGTGGTGAATAGTTTTACCATATGAATAGAGAATATTTGAAATTATTCGAATAAAAAATTCAGATGTTTCTTTTTCATATGGTATTGTCTATTTTCATACGGGTAATACTTTGTGAAATATAATGAGTTTAAACCCGATGATTGTTCTGCAATTACAACCATGTATGAAAGATTTAAATAATTAATAGTATTAAGAAGCGACAAAGCATTAACGATATTTCAACACGCAAAGAGTAAATAAAAACCGTATGAATACCTCAGATATAAATATAGAATGGATCAATCTGTAAACCTCTGATATCCAAGGGAGGATAAATCTACAACGGCTTTAAAGTTCGAAAGTAAGGGATTTTAAAATAACTCAGAGAAAACAGGTATAGAACTTAATTGAAAAGAAAGAAGTTATAAAAAAGTATAGGGCTCTATTTAACATCACAAAGAAGAAAACTGTATGCAAGGAGTTGAACATCTATCCTATTAAAATTCGAAGGCAAACAAATATATGTTTGTATGTCTTTCTATCTTCTCACGAACCACTGAATCCTGAAACTAGCCGTAAGTACCAAAAGATTGAAAATAATCCAAGGAATCCATTTTGACTATTGAAATTCCGAAATGGTAATTAGTTAAAAAGATATTAATTAAAAACGCCAAAATGAATGAATTGACGTGCTGCCATCCTTTGGCAACATGGTGAATTCATTCACGGCGGATTCTTTTCCCCCCATTATTAGTTTTCGCATCCGGTGTTGCATTTTTTATTTATTTAAAGGAAGTTGGTATTTCTTTTTGAGCGAACTTCTGATTTTGGATTTATAAACAATGGAAAAAAATCGTTTTCATGCTTTTTTTGTATTAAAGTGTTTAACTTCGTAACGTTTGTTAGGGAAAGTAAGTGACAATATTTTTTGATTGTAGAGGAAAACGGAGGCGGGGCATATGAAAATATATGGATCCCAAGGTCTCACGTGACCTCACTTCTCGCAGCCCGGGAATATCCTATTATTCGTGATAGCACGTGCAACGCCGGGCCACACAACTAGTAATTGACTGAGAGTATAGCGCCCCATAACAAGGAGCACAACCTATTTCAATTTTTTGAAATTTCAAAGAAGGGACTCATCAATTTTACGCAACTAGTAACGAATATTTTTGAAGTTTTTTTCACATCTAGTTGCCACTTTCGGTCTTATGTTCATATCAGATACGAAAAAAAATTCTGATATTGTTTAGCAACGGATTCGGAAACCCTCCTCGCTTTTGCGCATGCACCAGATGGAGTTATTTTCATCAAAATAGAAAGGTGAATAATGGAAGGGTGATGTTTACATTTTACTGAGCGTGATCTAACAAAGAACTCCGGAAATGCGCTCATACGACTCATTGCCTGACACCCCTTTCCGGTGTAAAATCGTCGAAAAGTGGCAGTCTAGGAATCCGTTGATGAAAGTATATTCGATATTCGTAGCGAAAAATTGAGAATTTCCTATGTCTTTGAAATTTCAAAAAATTGAGATAGGTTGTGTTGCTTGTTAAGCGGCGATAGATGATTCTCGCATTCTCAAACCCTCCGCACTTTTGCGCATGCCCCAGGCGGAGTTGATTTCACCAAATCAGGGGTGAAGTGAAAAATGGAGGGGTAAAAGTTTACAATTTATTTAGCGTGACCTAACAAAGAACTCCGGAAATGCGCTCATACGACTCATTGCCTGTCACCCCTTTCCGGTGTAAAATCGTCCAAAAGTGGTGGTTTCGGAATCCGTTGCTGAACAGCATATTCGATATTCGTAGCGAAAAATTGAGAATTTCCTATCTCTTTGAAATATCAAAAAATTGAGATAGGTTGTGTTGCTTGTTAAGCGGCGATAGATGATTCTCGCATACCCAAACCCTCCGCACTTTTGCGCATGATCCAGGCGGAGTTGATTTCACCAAATCAGGGGTGAAGTGAAAAATGGAGGGGTAAAAGTTTACAATTTATTTAGCGTGACCTAACAAAGAACTCCGGAAATGCGCCATATTACTTATTGCCTGTCACGTCTTTCCGGTTATTTTTGTTCTTGAGTTATTTTTGAAAAAAATATCTCTGAACACAGTCGGATACCTTAACGAATTGTCGCACGCATTTTTAAATAAAATGTCTCATTTTTGCAAATTCAACCTATTAGATGATAAAGCATAATATAAAACATAGATAGAAGATACATTACAAATTTAACACGACAAAAATTCTTAAAAATATGAGTTAATAAATTGATGTAAAAAACCATGAAACTGGTAATCAAATTAAATATCTTTTAATTCCAAACTTTTTTCATTCAATTTTACACCCAAGGTATTTATTTTAATTTTTTTCAATAATTGTTTTTCTTGGTTCTTGCGATTGAATAAATAAATTTATGTCCTTTGACTTTTCAGCCTCATTAGCTAAATCATTTGCATTTGTTTGGTGTATTTGGTTTGGAACATTTTCTTTTGTTATAAAAAATCTATTTCCTCCTAGAGCTTTTCCTTTCAGTTGTTTTGTTTCAGTCTTTTCTTTGGATCTTTCACTTTCTAAATACTGCATGTATTTTGCTCTAGCTGATGTGGCAAAAAGTAAGGACTTTCAAGGACTGTTTAAAAATGGGGCATAAAAATAAGGATTTGTAAGGACTAAATGTAAAAGTAAGGACTTTTAAGGACGCGTACGAACCCTGAAAATGCATTGTAAGCGGAGGAAAAACTGTCAATACAAGTAAGTGAATGCGGGGTAATACTGTAATTGGGTAAGTGGAGTCAGTACGCAATATACTTGCAAATATTAAATTTTTATATATTTGAATTCTCCATTTCAAGACCCTTCCAACGATATAAGTCTTTTGATCGTGTTCATATTAGAATTAAGTTAATATAAACTTTTAAAAAATGTAAATAAGCAGATTAATGCAACACAAGAATTTTACCTTTAACTTGAATTATCTCAAAATGGCATTTTTGAACCTTTTCCTCAAAATCTACTTTATATATGCTCTTGAAATTTTTACCACTTATTCTATACATATAAATGTATATATTGATGTGAATTTTTTTTTTTTGTGATATTTCAAAAATATTTCTTAATAGTGTTGATCTCGTGTTAGAAAACGGCATTTTTTGAAAAATTCATAGTAACATTCAGTTAAAAAATTTTAAAAAACCAAGCTATATTTATGTAAGATTTTAACTTATATATTTAAATAAATGTCTACTTAAACCGTATAAATAATTTCAAACGTGTATCTATACTAGATTGTGAGAAAAAGTACATAGAAAATGGACCATTTAACATTGACGGTATAGGGAGTACGGACTCCCCTTAAGAAAAAATGCACTTACATTTCGTACATTCTTATTCAATTACGGACATGAAGATTTATCGGTAGAACAGTCCCAAACTGCATTTCAAAACACAGGATCCGCCAAGATATACAGCACTGAAATGAAAAGATGAGCATTATTATCTTATTATAATACGAGTATTTAATGCTGAAAAAAACTAGTTATAACTAGCCAACCAAAGACTTTGAGCTAACCATACATACTTTTTAACATATCTAATATCTTAGAAGGCAATGTTTAGAGATTGTGGAAAACAATTGATGAATAAAAAAAGAAAAGAAAGGCGCAGTTCGTGTCCGCGCCGTAGATTGTTCGTGAAAACATCGGGATAAAATCATAAAACAAGTATTTCGTATTAATATGTAATTTGATTATCAATCGCTTTAATACAATATTTACACAGAGTAGTACAATGGTTATAAAATAGATAAATCAGAAGCTACCACAGATCCTTGCTACATTCGATAAACTTGTTTATTATTACTTATGTTTTATTTAGAGTAGGTTTTGATGGAGGCATCTGTTGACAGTATATAGAACTACGTTTCTAGTATGCGAAGCAAAACAGTATTTACTACAAATGCTCATTTTTCCCGTAATATTCAAATTTTTGAATTCAAATTTCAATAAAATATTTCTTTTACGTATTGTCAAGTATTCTGTAAGTTTCGTAAAATTCGAAAGAAAACTATGCGTGTTATAATCAAAACATGCGGAGTTTGAAATTTTCAAATTAATACCGATTGTTACTTAAATTCTGATAAATATTTTTATTGTCTCACTTCGGATCCTAGTAATACACTTCAAGCTCTTTAAAATGACACGAGAACCAACCTCCTATCTAAACGCGTTTCCACTCTACACTTATTTATAACCATACATAAAGCTAATTCATAACAATCACGCGCATGCGCTTACACTGGTACATTGAAGTCACAGGCAAAACATATACTATGCGACCAACTCTTACAGATATGATCTATCCGTTGTGGGGTCAACCATTCTTTTCGCATTATTAGACTCGTAGTTATTAGCGATTCAAATCTCATGGTATTTTGTCATACAAGAAAGTTCAACTGACTATCACTGTAACGAGCGGAAAGACGTTTCCACGTCAAAATTCATTGATATGAAATAATAAGGAAAATGAAATAATAAGAAGAGTTTTCTTCCCCTTAGCTTTCAACAAGAGAACAGTAACACACAGTATTTAGAATAAACAATGCAAACGGTTTCAATTTCAACGCAACGATGAAATATATTGTAAATTACACATAAAAACATTTTTAAAAATTTGTTAAAATTGGGAAAAAGATTGGACGGCAAGTACAATGATGCCACTGAAAAGATAATTTTCCGAGTTCTAAGGCGGCCAAAAAGCGCAAAAAATGGCTAAATTTTTAATTAACTAAAATTCTAATTAAAATTGGCAAAAAAATCTACGTAAGCTGCCAATTTCCATCTTCTAGTACCACCACCCAAGTACAGGTTGTCCAAGAATTTTTGGACACATTTAAAGAATTAATAAAAACCTAATAATTTTTGAACTACGTTTTTTTCAAATATGGTAACGCATTTAAAAATTTTTTTTTTAGATAAGTAGCGAGGCGTTACAGCGTTCTAAATTTGCTACAGCGAAAAAATTCCTTACTTGGCTACCGATTGGTAGAAGCCGATGAGCGTTTTCTGGTTTCCTTTTTTAATATCTCAAACAATATTTAGTTTTCCTCACTACATGTGAATTAACAAATTAAAGAGCGTAAAATTCTCTACAAATAACATGAATTCATTTTTCCTACAGTTTTAATATTTTTGTGGATAAATGCTTTAAAGCAATTTTTAATAATTTACGACCCCATAGACTACCGAAACGGCGTGTTACCTATCTGGAACTTTTTAAAATGCGTTATTACTTCTAGAAAAACTGTAGTTCAAAAATTATTAGTTTTTTCATAATTTTTGAAATGTGTACAACAATTCTTGGACACTCTGTATATTTGTGCCTACTTGGGTAGCTGTTAGTACACATGTCTGTCCCGTAGTTTAGGGTTCCCACTGGTGTAGTTGGCTTGTCACGCTTCTTACACCCGGTTACCCGGGGCTCTATCCTCCAATGTCCATCCAACCGGTGTGGATGCTGTAATGGTATCAGGCACGGGGACATGGGGAGGCGTTCTGTCTGTCCTGTATATCGCCAACAAACGCACACATACCCTCGCTCAAACAGTGACAAATTTCTTCAACTTTAAATTTGAGAAGGATAATATTTTCTTAAAAACCAACCGTTCTGGAGATATTGTGAAAAAAATTAGAAAAGGTCCAAAATTTTAATGTTTTGTTCAAGTGGTGCGCCGTGGCGCGACTAGGTCGAAAACTTGGATTTTACGGTACGTGCCCAACACTAACTACATATCCAAAATTCAAAACTACCCGACCTTTTGCATACCAAAATGTATAATTTTACTGGACTATTTATTTATTATTAGTAGATATTACGAAATTGTTTTTCTCAAATTCACTACAATATGGCATCGTTAATATGGGATAAAAATTCATTAAATTAATCAATTTCTATAATTATGTTCTGAAAATATTAAAATAGTCTATTGCCCACCAGAATGCACAATTATACAGAATTTCGATACTCTACCACTTCAGGAATTAAGAGAAATATAGATTACAAAATCCCATTATTTCAAAAAAGTGAAATTAAATCAAGTTTTCAATAATATCACGCAACTATATGTATTGGAAAGTTTTTCCGATGTGATTAGAGATTCTCGAATCATCATTTCGTGTCATATTTGAAAAAATACTCTTCAAGAAAGGTGACATTTAATAACCTCAGTATGCTCTTTTGTCGTTCTCTTCGAGTAGTTACTTGTTTCTTTTTCTAAGACCAGTTCGTTAAGAATAAAAACAATCAACTACGAATACATGTTTTCTTTCATAAAAAACCTATTTCCAACCAAAATGCTTTTACACGTTCTGTACTGTGTATTTTAACGAAAACAAGTTGAAATCCAGCTTGCCATATCAGAATGAGAGAAAAAAAAAGAATCGAAACTGCAGTCTGAAACATAGTATCATGATAATTTTAATATTAAAAAAAAAACCATTCTTTCTTTTATCGTGTGCGTATTGTATAGCAAGGGATTTGCAAACCTTTGGGGCTTTTGCGCATGCGCCGGGTGGAGTTATTTTCATCAAAATAGAGGGAAAGTGAAAAACGGAAGGGTGATGTACATTTTACTGAGCGTGATCTAACACAAAACTCCAGAAATACACTCATGTGACTCATTGCCTGACATCCCTTTCCTGTGTAAAATCGTCTAAAATTGGTAGTCTCGGAATTCGTGGTCAGACTATAATTATGGAAGAGTTTTGGGGTTTATTTATCTTGGATTCAAAGACCGTTTTCCGGTAACCTTCCGATTTAAGCAGTCGCCAACTCCATTTGGATACTATATCAAGCGCCAAGTTCGAATCAGTTCTTTCTTTAGCACACAAAGCTTTGAATTCTATGTTCTTTAAGTTCGTGTAGTGCTTTTTGTTTAAATCAGTTTAAAAAACGTCTAAAAACAGATGAAATCCAAATAGAAAGATGATAAATGTTTATATCGTTTAGTAAAAATTTAACCGCCAAACAAGCATTAGAAGTCGCCAAAGAAGCGGTAGCGAAAAATTATGGAAGCCTTCTCACGAAAATTAGACTCATATTTTAAGTAAACATTTAGAGTTACATCGATAGGATTTTAATATTTTCAAAGTATCAGCAAAGCCATAACATTAAAAACCTCTACTTTAAATATTAATTAGCATCTTCAAACAGAGTGCTGAAATTTTAAAGATTCCCATTGACGAAACAGTATGTGGCGGCGTCAAGCCACTCATTTATTATTGAAATGTAAAATGTATCTTTTGTATCTGGCAACATTGTTATCATTCCAGATTGTATCCGCGCGATGCGATGTTGTTCGCATAAGCTTTCGTCATGTATATAAGTAGTGTAAATAATGTAAATTAAATGTATATAATTTAAATCATCATTTTATTGCAACCATACATCCAGCACTCTATCTAAACGCCAAATTGGTGACCTCGGAGTTGAATATTAATCTTCTGAGAACGCGTAAGTCATGAAAGAATCCAGTGATTCATCGGACGGCAAGGCCGTTTCGCATTCCGAAGTTTCTCGTATTGCTGTTTTCGCAATTGGAATCACAGTTTGCTACCAGTGGGATTGTGCAGGATTCTACAAAGTATCACACTGTTGTCGCTTCAGTCGAAACCGAAATTCTTTCGCAGGTTAGTGATATTATTACTTCTCCTCCAAATGATGATATGTACAAAAAGTTAAAGGAACGTTTGATTAATATTTTCTCTGATTCTGAGGAGCGTCGACTTAAAAAATTGTTGCAAGATGTAGAATTGGGTGATAAACGCCCGTCTATGCTCTTACGTCAGATGCAGGATTTGGCGGGAAACCGCGTTGGCGATGAACTGCTTCGATCTTTATGGTTGCAACGCTTGCCCACACAGATGCAAGCAATTTTAACTACTTCTAGTGATGATCTTAATAAATTATCTATCATGGCGGATAAAATTGCAGACGTAACGTCTGGTAGTGAAATATGTTCTAATCATGTGAAAACGAAAGTACCGGAAGCGAGCACTCCTAATGACTGCATTTGAAATTTACAAGCCCAAATAAGTGAACTTTCACTGAAAATTGATAGAATGTCGCAGTTTAGGAGATCCAGAAGCATGAATCGGCGAAATAATTATCGCGCTCGTTCT
>BGPR01001838.1:38134-55441 GCA_013235015.1 Araneus ventricosus | reverse complement strand
TTTATAAAATGGTATTTAAATTCTTAGAGGAAGGATTAAATGCTGTCCGTGGGCGAAGGGGATTTTTCGTTTCATTTCTACTTGAATCTCTTCCTGAACCAATCAGTTTCAACAACTTAGCTAGCTGGATTAAGCGTTTATTTGAACTCTTTTTTGCTTCCGAAACTGTTCTACAGAATCATTCTTTACTAAATGTTTTAAATATATACTAATGAAAAGTTTACTTAACATCGCTTTTCTAACAGCATCAAATTTGCGTTCGTTTCAAAGCCACACGAGAGGTATTTTGGGACTAACCCCTTATTTCTTAGCCATGGCCGAATGACGAGAAAGAAGCCTGAACAGCCATTCTTCCTGTTAGGCTTTTACACCACAAAAGCAGAACTAAATTTTAATGCGGTGGTTTAAGGGTACATCAGGTCGGCATATGCGGTTGCTCTTAGGCGAAAGTGGAACTCGCATATTCTTTCATTAGGGCACAACGGCAAACGTTAAGGCTGAAATAAATGGCTATAATTAAATAAATTTAAAATTTACCATAGAAAGTTTCATCAAAATTCCATCAAAAGAAGTGATGCTAATTTATAATAGAAACTCAAGAGATTAACGATAATCAAAAACAGTTTATTTTCGTTAGCTTTATCTTACAAGACAATTTATATTTTATTTTTAAGATTTACTTCACTAATTTTATGATTGTGTTTAGATCTTCATAACTGCACTGGAGAAACAACATATTGTATAAAATTGCTAGATAATATGCGGTATGCAAAAATATAATGTAATATTTCGAATATTGTTTGATGCCATACAATATTGTACAGTATATTTGCGAAACTAGGGTACTTATGTTACTCAAACATTTTTGAAGAAATTCATACGATGCTTCTGCTTCTAAATGAAACAATTATTTAATTTTTGAATCATTGAAGTTTTCTTTAAATATACAAAGAAAGCCCTATTTCACTTTATTTAGTAGTCTACTAGCAGTACGGGCACGGCGTTGCCCGTGTTATCAAGACTTTAACAAAATAAAAATAAAAAAACCGCCCAAACTGACATGAAAAAATTTTGAAAACAAAAGATACACATTATTTGATTTTCCTGCTTATTTTTTTCGCGTTACAATACAGAGTACGTTAATCCAAAACGATATTACAAAATTGAAACGTGAAAATGATTATTATACAGCAAGAAAAATATAAAATTGAATCCGAAAATAATAATCGAAGTAATTCATTCAGGTGAAGGTCATGACTTATCCTGCGCCTTCGCCAATCAAATTTGCCAGCTACGTTCCGAAGAAGTGCCGCGCGAGGAAATCGATCGAGAAAAATAACTCTCAACCGCCCAGAAAAAAATTAATTAAAAAAACGGGAAAAGATATATTAACTGTTCTTGTTTTAAATCTGACAGAACCGTTCTAGTTATAAGCTGAAAAAAATTGAAATTAATAGTATTATTAGAAAGTCAGATGCAACAAATTTAAAAACAAAAACAAAAAAAAAAACACTCCGATGGCAAAACTGACTATTTTTTAAAAATTTCTCAAAATTCAGTAAATTACGTTAGAAATTAAAAACTAACTTAATTAGAATGGAAATCGCATGCTTTTTCCGATGGTGTATCTATTTTTGTCATACAATTATTCGAAACCATTCTATTGAGAAATTAGTGCGAAAAATCAACCAAAACAACACAAAACATTAAATAAAGAATTCTAGATTAAATTTTAAAATTTCGGCTTCTAGGTGCATTCAGTCACCATTACGACTACCTGTGTGCCGAATTTCATGACTGTGAGTGCGATAGACTCGTCTGGACCTCGCAGACAAACACACACACGCACACACAAACATTGCCTTTTATAAGTAAAGATTAGGGAAAAAAAAGTATCTAAAGAAGAAAATTCAAATTCGGAACTGCACGAAGTCAAACACTCAGCTTATTCCCAGTATTTTTTAATCTTATATTTGCATTTTCTGCGAAAAAAATACTTCTTATTCCGACGTTCTTTTCATGCTAACAAAAAATTATAGCAAGAATGTTATTTTTTTTTTGTTCAAAGAAAAGGGACATCTTTTTTTGTGAAAACGAAATTTATTCAAGACCTAAGAGTAAAGACAACTTCCTGTTTCTTTTTCAGAAATGAAAGCTAGGAAAAAAGGAAAAGGCTTTAAAAAAACTTTATATGTATAAAAAAAGATATATATTTCAGATTGAAACAGAAGAATAATATGCCTCAGCTTCTTAATGAAAAAAAAAACGGAGAACCTTATATATGCATATAGAATTTGAGATTTTTTAATGTTTTACGTAAAGGATATTTGCAGTGAGAGTCCATCGCAAAATAACACAAGGAACGTGACAAAGCTCGAAAAAGAAACATTAAATCGAGTTTCCAGTGTGTTTCTGAAACTTATTCACGTCGTGTGTTTTGTTCTGTGTGGGAACCACAAATTAATGCTATTAATTTAATTATTCTATGTTAAAAAACACATAAAAACAACCTCTATAAATTGCATATTTTAAATTTCGAAATCAGGGCATTTACAGCTCTTCCCAAAAGGGAATTTTTGGTACACTCGAAGGAAAAAACAATCTTGAGGGTTGAAACCCTATGAAATTTGGAGCAAATGATTCGAAATGGTGGGATGTAACGATCCCATTGGACGATTGCAGCGCCACCTCCCGTGCTGAGTATATTTGCCATGATATTCATTAGTTGGACGATGGACATTGACATTATCTTGTCTGGGATTGAGTTATTCCCCCCCGTTTGTAACATTAATTATAACTATTTTATTTACTGTAAATATTAATTTTGTGTAATGTGAAGTGTCTTTTGTGTAGTGACTGTTTATTTGTTAATTAAAAAATAGTTTAAAAGTAACTTTGTTTTCCCCAAATTAATTTTGTCTTTGTTTATTTAATATTTTTTTTCATAAGATTATTTTCTTTTAGAGCTAGCCGAAATTTTTAAATAGTTGCTACAGGGATTCAAAAGAGCTTAAATTCCAAAACTCAATCCACCGATTCCAATTTCAGATCTCGATTAGAGGGTAGAGGCACATCAAATTATCTGCCTACATTGGTGCCTCGCGTCGAGGGGAAAAATGAAACATGAAATTCTGCGCCTTTGAACCTTGTCTCAAAACAAACTTTGGAACATCCGTGAATGCTTTGACTAATTTTTCCAATAACATGGGTAGAAAAAAAACCTGTTTTAGGACAAATGGCATGGTTAGTCTTCTTTTGAATGCCCATCTTAACTGTATTAACGGATGAAATGAGATAAATGAAGCAGAATAAAATAAACGAAAGTTTTAGGGAAAAATTACGTAGCGGTAAACGAAAGCAACCCCAATTCAAATATGTGTGCAATAAACTGAATGCTCGGATTGCTCAGGATAGCAATATGGGTGCCGAAAATATGCAAAATAGACCCCATTACGAGCGTTTCATGCGCTGAGCTTCCACAAGGAGGTACGTTACGTCATCGGCGATCCACTGACGTGTTTAAAAAGTTTTGAGAGAAGTGTGTTAATTCAGGTATTGTCTTCGTCTTCTTGACCGCTGTCCAAGTCATCAAATTATGAGGTCTGTCACTAAATAACCCTGGCCGTGTTTCCAAAAAGTACGCTAATAAAGTTAAACTCGTAGTCTCACTGCTATTCATGCGTCGCCAATGTACCCGGGAACTTGATTACTAACAAGAAATCTTCCAATCCACGTACTCAAGATGACTCTCCCCAAAGATGGGGGGTTAATAAATAATGTATGAGCAAAATGACTGTAATAAAGAAAGGAGAATCATCTTGGTTTGTTTTATAAACACACTAGCTGATATGCCCGGCGGTGCTCGGGATAAAAATATTTTCAAGTCCAAGTGCTTATAACACTTTCAGTTTACTAAAAATGTTTTTCGCGGAAGCGTCTTTCGCTGATTTTCGTTAATCCACTGAACCTTTGGACCAGCAGTGAAACTCCCTTCTTTTTTTTCTTTTCTCCTTAGTTTGAGCCACCTGGCAAGAATCTCGTAGTCCTTCGTACTCCATTTTCCCCTCCCCATCATTGCGACGGCAACAGCAGAAACTCTTTCATATATTAGATTTTATTGCCATTATCCGGACTACAATTCTCTTTTCTTGAGTGTTTTTGTCACTGACCAGAAAGACTGCATAGTGATCTTTCTTTTTCTCCTTATGTCCTCTCCCTCCGGTAGGAAGTGGGCTCAACAGTCCTGAAGGATTTTACACTCTCATTATGATCATTAAAAGTTTGTAAGATTAAATAAAAAATCGTGGAAGAGAGTAATAATGTCATTGGATTGTGGTGCAAACATATTGAAAGAGGTATATACTACTAAATAGAAGCTAAATAAAATTTCTTCCTTTCTCTTAACATTCAAAGGAAACAATATTTTTATCATAACTTTCACAATGATAAAATTACCAGAATGAAGCTTTTGATAAAACTATAAATTGGTTTGTATTTAATTAGAATAACAGAAAGGATTGTTACAAATTTTGTATGAAATAAATCTGAAATGTTTAATAAATTAAGGAAAAGAACGCATTTCATTTAAGTTGGAATCATTAGAAAGATAATTTTTTGCTCTTTAAAATGATATGTGAATAATCTACATGAAAAATATTTTTCTGAAATTATTGCCGAAAAACTGAATTAAAACGCCGAAAATTGACTTAGTTTTCGTTATTTGATTAAATACCTTAGGAAGTAATATTTTTGAAAATGTAGAATTTATATAGGAACGGACTCCAGAATGGCATGTGCAAATTTCTTGTTAAGAACTATTTACCGTTCAGAGGAGTTCTTGCGACAGATAAACCGATAATACATCTTTTTTTCCCCCTCCCTTTGCCCTTTTCCTACGACAGTAACCAGATTAAGTAACATTAGCACACACTTATTAGGATCATTTAAAAATTTGTAAAAATTAAGTAAAACATCGAGAGAATAATTCACTAACGTCATTGGATTACTGTGTAACCGCTTTAAAAGATGTAAAAGCCACAACCCGAAACCGGAAGTGAAAAGTCTACTTTATTGTTTATGCGCAAAGAAAACAATATTTGCTTATATTAACTTCAACACTGGCAAAAGCCCGCGCGCAAAACAATAAATTGGCTTGAATTTATTTCTATAACAATAAAAAGTATTGTTAGAAATTGCGTTAAAAATATTTTTAGACGTTAATAACAATCACAGAAAACATTTCATCGGAGTGGAATTAATATCATTAAAAACATAATTTTCTGCTCTTTAAAATGGCCCAAAAATAATTGTTGTCTAATCAATATTTCAGAAGTTATTGGCAAAAAACGTCTAAGCATTAGGCTTAACAGCGGTTAATTTTCGTTATTTAATTAAGTATCTTAAGAACTAATAACTCTGAAAGTTGAAAATAGCACCTTTGACACAGAAATTTTTTTGGAATGTCGTGTGCAAATTTCATGTCGCTACGGTACACCGTTTAGGAGGAGTTCTTGTGACCGACAGACGGACGGACAGACAGACAGATGTATTTTCTGCTTTATATTATAGATTAAACTAAAAATAGTCATTTTAACGAATTTCATCTGTCTTCCATTTTAAGGATTTGAGTTATCGTGTTCCTAGACACTAGGACAGAAACAATGCAGTGTGAAGATCAACACAATATTTTACGAGATTACCTAGCCTAAACGAGACAATCAAATAGGTTTTGTACGATGTTATAATTGCACAATGAGTAAAGTTAACACTTGTATCGTTGTCAATAGATCCAGATGACATTCCAGATAGGCCAAAAAGTGCTCGTTGCTTAGAAATACGTGCACCGCTGACAATTGTTTTGGGACAGTCTATACACAAGAATAGACAAAACATAGTGTGAAGATCAACACACGCTATCTGCGCGATTACCTATCCTAAATTAGACAATCGAATAGGTTTCGTACGATGTTATAATTGCAAAATGAGTGAAGTTAACACTTGGGTAGTTGTCAATAGATCCCGATGACATTCCAGATAGGCCAAAAAGTGTTCGTTGCTTAGAAACACGTGCAACACTGACAATTGTTTTGGGACAGTCTATACACAAGAATAGACAAAATAGAGTGTGAAGATCAGCACACGTTATCTGCGCGATTACCTAGCCTAAACGAGGCAATCAAATAGGTTCTGTACGATGTTATAATTACACAATAACGCAAGCTACATGCTGGAATCGTTGTCAATAGATCCAGATGGCATTCCAGATAGGCCAAAAAGTATTCGTTGCTTACAAATACGTGCACCACTGACAATTGTTTTGGGACAGTCTATACACAAGAATAGACAAAATAGAGTGTGAAGATCAATACACGCTATCTGCGCGATTGCCTAGCCTAAACTAGACAATCGAATAGGTTTTGTACGGTGTTATAGTTACACAATAACGCAAGCTACATACTGGAATCGTTGTCAATAGATCCAGATGACATTCCAGATAGCCAAAAAGTGTTCGTTTCGTAGAACTATATGCACCACTGACAGTAATTTTGGGACAGTCTATGAATCTTGAATACAACAAAAATTTCATAACTTTCTATAAAACTTTTATAAAAAAGTGTCATGGATTCTGATGAACTGATGTCCTTGAAGGTTTTTGCAAAAGAAAAATGCCAATGCCAAGTAAGATGACGACTTGGGTGGAGACGAAGATGACGATACAACTTCTGATTTTCCTATGCATGGAGGAGTTCATCACTACTCCGAAGTTCATGTACCTAAAGCATAAGTGGCTTCCATCAGGAAGACTTTCCACCGTTTCCTACCATGCAGGGGAAAATATCAGGGAGGCCTTGAAGTAAATTGTCCTCCATGCACTACACTGGCCCTTCAGTGAAAAATGCGCTTCTTAATAAAAAAGAAAAGAGAGCGATGAAAAAGAAAACAAACGAAAACAGTGACGTCCCAAGAAGTCTGAAGATAGCAAGTCTAAGCGTCACAAACCTGTTAAAACTCCTATGAAGAAAGGAGAAACCAGCTAAGCAACAGTTCGACTTCTAATCTTCTGAGTCTGAAAGCGCAACTTATTCATTTGAAGTCCCTAACGTTGATACTGATGATTATCTGGACCCAGAGGACTTCGATAATCAAGTATGTATTATTTGAGGTGAACTAGGAAAAACACAGTCCATGCGAGTTTTGTAAAAATTCCATTTCTTAAAGTTAATCTAAGATTTTGATTGATAATGTTTCGTTTCTTTTATTTTCTTTAGTTCGAATATGTTTGTTTTTGGTTATGATCAAGATGTGATCTCAACAGTCTTAAATAGTCGTTTGATATTATATGACATTAAATTAAATTGTTGTCTCAGTTCGCCATCTTACCCGACATAGTTCGTCATCTTCCTACCCGCACGGTGGGGTAAAATGACGAAAAGGACTTATTTGTCTAAAATGAATTTTGGGGGTCTCAAATTTGAAAATAAAAATTAAAAAAAAATATCACTTTAAAGTAAAGTGTTGCTGGAAGATTTTGCCAAAACAATAATCCTTCTGCAACGAATATTAGGGTTAGGAAATATCCCCAACACTTGTGGTGGCCATCATACCCGACTTTCCCCTCAAGTTTTTACTTAATTGAAAGTGATTTGTCTATAATGATAAGAAATGTTTGGCTGTATTAGTCGAATTTTTAAAACTATGACCTTCCGCAGCATATGACATCTTGAGCTCCTTTGTTTATCTATTTATAAACATTTGTCGATTTCATCGATATAGAAAAAATACATGTTTTATCATGCAACTAAATTCTAATTAATATTTGAAGTTATTCCACCTTATGGTGAAACTTAATGCTTGTTTTTGTAACATAGAATCAAATAAATGAAATTTTACTTTAAGTGCTTAAGTATTTAAATAAACTCAAAGACTCTTGCTACAATATTAGAAAGACTATTTTCAAAAGATAGTTTAATGCGGAGTAATTAATGCATAAGGAATCTGATGCGTGCTTTATGAAAGTATTTACTTGAACATCGCAACATGTTCTATAGAAATTTATGTGTAGATATTCACAATAAATAATAATTTTTTTGTTCAATAAATGTTCAAATCTTTAAAATTCAAATGTTGTTTTTCGCTCTATACAAAGGTCTGCCTTTATAAATTGCAAATTACTTTTTATCTGTAGACAAGTTCTAATCATGCGCATTTGAAAACAAGGAAAGACGGCTGAAACGTTTCCCTTTGATAAAATACAATTTTTATTTAGCATTTTGAAATTCAGTTACTCGCACAATGCTCTGCTTTTTAAATTCTGAAGTTATTATAATAGCATTTTTCTGCATGGAATAGTTAACTTCAATATACAAATTAAAGTTTCCGCAGACCGCGATGTGGTATTTTTACTTTTCTTTAAGAAATCATTACATCATGATCACATAAGTAAAGCGATCTTCGTTTTCCTAAAATGCACCCTTAAAATAATCAAGTAATCAATTACACGATAACTTTTATATACAAAGATCAAATGATTTTACGAAAACAGAAACCGATCCCATTTAGCACTAACCCATTTAGCACAACATATTCCTCGATATTGTACAAAAATGTTCGAAATTAAAAAATATTGCGAATATTGTTCAATATCGTACAATATTGTAAATTATCTTTGTGCTACTGGGAAAACGACCTTTTAAATCTGTCAAAGAACCGCCTATAAATTTTTCATTAAAAAAATTTCATATACTGATACAGCTTTTTCACGCTTGACTTCATGACATTTTCTATTAGTTGCTTGCAATTAATTTGATATTATTGATTTCCAATTTCTTTTGTTTATTCTAATAAAGACGCTAAATCTATCGTTATTTACCAAGACAAGGAATTTGAGTGGGAAGATAATTTTTGTATTATAAGGTTATCGGATCAGAAAATATAATTGCACATTCCATATATTGATCAATTTGCTGCATATTTCTGCAAGGACTCTTGCGTATTAAGTTCTGACAAGTAAACCATTATTTTTCATTCCATTTTTAAGTCTTTCACCTTCATTTTCCATTCGCTTTATAAGTCTGTCTCCTTTATTTTCCATTCGCTTTATATATCTGTCTCCTTTATTTTCCATTCGATTTGCAAGTCTGTCTCCTTTATTTTCCTTCCGTCAACATCGGCAGAAACATTCGTATCGATTTTTACCAGTCTGTGAAGACAATAACTTCATAGAAAGGAACAAAATAAAGTTTTGTTGGATAATTACTTAAAACGCTACCCTGCTGGATATTTCCTTACTAAAATCAATATTTTTCTACATTCAATTACGAAAAATAAAGAGTTTTATCTATTTTTTTTTTCATTTGGCAGGTTACTATACGACTAGTTATATATTTAGTGTCGGAACGTTTATTGTTAACATTTTGACAAAGAATGGAAGTAAACCTTAAACAACTTTTAATTTAAAATTGTGAAGAACCAAGCAGAAACTCAGTCTCGAACTTCAGAGATAACTAAAGGAAATAAGAAATCCATTAAGTTATCTCTGCAACTAAACACAGTTGGAGCAGAAACATACTGATGTAGAAGTGAAACGGAAAATCCCACTCGCTGATTGACAACAACTAATCCTTTCGCTAAGAAAACAAACATCAAATCGTAAAAGAGACGTAAAAATAACAAGAAGACTCCGGCTAAATACATCACCCAAGACACTAAGTTTACACCTTTGCTGTACTAATGGTATTGCCTCGCGCCTTGACAAACAAAAAGTAACAGCAAAAGTACAGAAACGTAACGGATTAGTTTGAAATCTTTCTTTCGGCGAATACTCTTCGTTGAACGAGTCCGGGATATTTGCCAGATGCTCATGGCCAGATGTATAAATGATACTTGGAAATATTTTACTTTCACGGGAAAAGGTTTTTATGGGGTGTTTCTTCACTCGCTTTGGTTTTATTTATGTCGTGAAGAACAAACAAATCTTAAGGAAGAGATGGATGTTTTTCTAACTGGTGGTAAAAAAATATTATCTAAGATTTTTAATTCTTTGACGAGGAATTGGGTTTGTTTACATTGCATTCAGATTTTACAAAAGATAATGAATTGAAAAGGCAGACAGTTTTATTTGAAAACCGTTTGAGATTTCTTTATAGGATTGCATAAAAATCATATTCTATATTAAAAATTGCTTATAAAGCGAATTGATTTTCATTAGTGTTCCTTAAACATCGATAGTTCAACTATCGATAGTTTTCCCGAACTAATGATAGTATCGATAATTTCCTCTCGGTGATACCATCGATAGGTGTTCTTCCAGTCGATAGTTTAGAAACTATCAATAGTACCATTCGATTGTTTCAGTAGATAGTTTTGAAACTATAGATAGTATCGATTGTTCCAGTCGACAGTTTTAAAACTATCGTTGAACTATCGATAGTATCGATAGTTTTGAGAAAGTCGATACTATCGATTGTTTCAGTCGATAGTTCCGAAAACCGGATATTATCGACTTTGCTTCGATAATATCGATAGCCTATCGATGTTTAAGGAACACTTGTTTTTATATTTGTACTAGAAAATCACCCGTCATGGTTTGACGGGTGCAAATTGCCTCCTCATTCGAGAGATTTCCCTTCAAATTTGCCGTGTTTAAGCAGATATATATGCGAGAGAAATGTTTAACATTGATTCAAAACAAATAAAATAAACATATGTTTTATGACAGGAAATATTTTTTTATTTACATATTATTTAAATATTTCTTTATTCAGAAAACCTCTTGGTGAACAACATTCCGTGTGAATTATTTTTCGTTGTTTAATAATTTTCCTTGTATTTCAGATGTCTTTGTGTAAATTTTAACGTGATTGGGAAACCTAGACCTTTAAAGTGCAACATAGAGCTGTCCATGTGAAAAGACAGACTCATCGAGGTAAATTCCAACATCATCGAAAGTTTGCCCCTGCGATTTGTTGATAGTCATCGTGTACGCTGGAATTAACGGGAACTGGCGGCGGTTGAGAACGAATGGTAGATTCACGTCACTGGTGGCAAATTTAATTCTTGGCAAGAAAACAACATCACCACGATTGCATTTAGACACAAATTGGCGTCCAAACTAAATCACGCGCATGATATACCACTGACGTAATTTACTGCTTTCTATTAAAAAATGGAAATTAATTAGAAATATAGGATTAATATAATTTAAAATTTCTCGGGAACTATTGATCATGGAGAGATAAATTTTATATCAGTCGATAGGAAATTTTATTTCACTATTTTAGAGCTATTAAATTTGAAATTAGAACGACAACTACTCTTTTAAATTTAAAATTACTGAATGTTAGGTTCTCTAACAATCAAATAATGCTGTTTAACGTCTCTCAATGCTATGGCTCGAGTTTTATTGTTGGTGACGTCAGAGCGTTACAGGAGGATCTGAGCTATTATATTAGTAATGCCAACAAAGAGGTGGAGATCCGCCTTTGTTTGACAACAGAAGAATGTTCTATTATTTTAAAATTAACTGTTTCATGCCAAAGAATGTTTTTAAGCTGACACTTTGAAAGCAATATCAGAGCATTGTATTGTATGAATTAGTTCATTTCAATATTCGTAAATCTCTTTCTTATGCTAATTTTTTCAAAGTGGTATTTCTTCACTTCTTATTATAAAGATAATACAGCCATCAGGATAATAGACTCAGTTAGTTTCCTTGCAATGACTTCTAAAGTTCAACCATTATGAATTATCATTATACAATTATTATTTATATTACATTTCATGATTTAGCGGACACATTTTCGTACAAATTCGCTTGTATAATATGAATTGTATGAATATGTGTCTGCTAAATATTGAAATAATTACATAATATAATATAATATTGTATGAATTAGTTCATTTCAATATTCGTAAATCTCTTTCTTATGCTAATTTTTCCAAAGTGGTATTTCTTCACTTCTAATTATAAAGATAATACAACCATAAGGATATTATCATAACATATATATATCATAACATAATTATATATGTTATGATATATACATATATAATTATGTTATATCATAACATATATATATGTTACATATAACATATATTATGACGATAATACATATATTCGAGTAACTTTACTTTTAAATATAAAGTAAAACGTTTATATTTATATTTATATATTATATAAATATAAATATATATATAAATATAATATATATTTATATTTATATAATATATAAATATAAATTATAATATATATTATATTAACACATTAATATATAATTAATGTGTTAATATAATATTAATACATTATTTATATTATGAAATGTAATATAAATAATAAATATACAATTATTATTTATATTACATTTCATGATTTAGCAGACACATTTTCGTGCAAATTCGCTTGTATATTGAGGTTTTACTGTAACATATGTATTTTAGCGGTTATTTCTATCTTTATTAAAAGTAAAACGTTTCTAGTTCAAAGATTGTTTTGCCAGTCTGACACTGAAGATTGCAAATTGATGCCTAACCAGCGGGAGTGGCCTCCCCTAAACTTTCTCGTATACTTCCCCAAAAAGGTGCTGTTTCCCCTCCAACCGCGTGAATAAATTAGAAGACCACATACCAACTTTCAATTATCTAATGTAACTTACTAAAAGATTTGCACACATCTAAGCAGCCTTTTAGCTTGCCAGCAATATCTTATCTCCGATCTGATTGTTACAAAATTCTACAAAATTTACTACCCATAGTTGTAGTTGAAAACATCATGCACATTGGCAGAGTGCTTAAGAAATTAAAAAAGCATGAAAAACAGAATTGATGAATCAATTGACACTAATTTTGTTTTGTTACTTTATAACTTTACTTTTAACAACTACTTTCGTTCTGTCAGAGTAAAAATAATGCAAAATCCACTCAGAAAAAAATGCATTATGAAATATACAAAATAAAACTAACCGCAAATCAAATATGCAACTCTTATTGAGAAGATGTTTCGGCGTGAAAGAAAAATTAAAAGAAAACACTCCATAATTAATACACTTTTATTCGAGAAGAATTTGGCAGTGAGCTAAGACAGAACGTATTACGGGAACAGCAGTAAAAACGCGTGCCTTTCTTTTGCTTCGTACAATCAAATATACAAAGTCAACCAGTTGACGGACTTGGCCCAAAATTTTATACGGACCTACATTCATGACGATAAAACTTTGTATCAAATTTTATCCATATAGCTATTCAAGTTTTTGATTTATAGTGTTCGCATGAATTCGGACATACAGGCAGGCAGACTTCCCGTTAACGATTTTGTCCAAAATTTGATAGAAACCTACAAATTATGTTTAAAGATCACATACCAAATTTCATCCCCGTAGCTCTAATAGTTTTCGAGTTATCGTGTTCACAGACAGACACACATAATTCCAAAATTGTGTTTTTCGGACTCAGGGAGGTCTACAACGTGGAGGTTCGTCAAAATCTCGAGTTCGAATTTTTTGACGATTACAATACTTTCTCTTTGTATACTTCGTATACGAGAAAGTAAAAATGACAGAAATTAATTTTGTTGTTCTCTAAGAGTTATAGATGTGTGTAGGAAACCATATGGAAAGCCAAATTCAATAACAAATAGCGTCATGTAGATGATTATATTCTAAGTTAAAAGTTCTAATGTAAAAGTTCTCGGAATAGCAAAGGGAAGAAAGCTTTCTCTGTTTGGAATTTAGAATCTTTATTTTATATGTACAGGAAAAGAAAAATATTGTGACCGTTTTGTTTTGTAAAATTTGCGTATTTATTTTAAATGGAGTCAGATTAATTTGAAATTGGTTAAACAATCCAAAGCTTTTAAAATCGGTTATAATCCTTGGAAGTGTATTACATGATTTTAAATAATTTGATTGAGAGTTGTATGGTTGGAATACTATAAAAACATACTATTCATATTTTTTTATTTATAAAAATTAAGAATTCTTTTAACTTTCGAAGAAATTAGAGGAATTACTATCCTTTGTCTTTTTCCTTATATAAATGGTTTACATTGGATAAAAAAATACATAAAAATTAGAACTAATAATTTTTGTAAAATGTTTTAACTCAAAAATAGTAGAGACTTAAAAATGTTTTACATTCCTTTAATAAAGAATGAATGGAAATCACATATCGCAATTGAAACAGAAACTGAGTTGTTAATTTTTCAATTATCATCATTTATAATTTTAGCCATGCAAATATTATAGCAGTGTTTGTTCTTTAATTATTCGAAGTCTTCTCTAACTTAAAACAAGTCACTCGAAGATTTCTGAATAACTAATCAAGTCATAGCGGGATTCGGAATGTAGAATTCATTATCATGTGTATCGTTTGCAAATATTTGATTTCAGTTCCAAATAACTGGTTGTAGAATATTTCTGCAGAACTAAACGCAGCTATTCTTTAATTCATTTAATTCTGACCTTTCCTTTTAAAGTAATCATGCAGTTCCTTTGGATTTTATTAAAAGAATATCCGAGTTAAAATTATTTATTCGTATTAAAAGGAACTGCTTTCAAATTATTATTGTAAAATGCACCAAAGAGTTAGAATTCAACATAAATTGTCTTTTGTTGTTAAAATTATTTATAATATCATCTAATAGAAACGGAATATGAAGACTCTAGTGTTTTACGTAGAAGCAATTTATATATTTCATGATTCATTTAGGTTACCATATTTATTTGTCTAGAAATTCAATAAAATTTCATGTTCAAATTTTTAGAAAAAGGGTCTGATAATATGATTTCAAAGGAACACAACTTAAACAAAATTTATAATTGAGACTTAAAATTTTTATAATTAAATGGTGCAAGAATCTCATAGATTAATTATCCCTTGTTCTAGTGTAGAATGACCTATTTCTGTTTGCATGATCTAGCCTAGAAATTTGTTTCATGATTTTAAAATCACCTTGTAGGCAACATTCTTACACGGAAATATAAAATGAATTTGATAGTGAGAAAACTCTTAAACTTTTTTTAATGTTTTCGAAAGGAAAATTAAAGAAATGATATGCAGTTTTAAGACTATTTTCATAAAACTGATTAAAAAGATTGACATTTTTTATTCTGAAAATACTCACGGTTCAATATCTTTTCATTTGATTCTTAACTCTAGCTTACGCTGCTTAACGCTTCTTGATTCTCCAAATGAAGTTCTCCTGGAAGCACCAGTAGAGCTTCAAAGCTGTTAGTTTATAAGTTGCTCTGCACTGGAATTTCTTTAAATAAAAATAATAAATAAATAATAATAATAATCAATAAATAGTAATATTAAATAAATAAATAAATAATAATAAATAAATAAATAACAATGACAAATAAATAACAATGATAAATAAATAACACTGATAAATAAATAACAATGATAAATAAATAACATTGATAAATAAATAAGAATGATAAATAAATAACAATGATAAATAAATAACAATGATAAATAAATAAATAATAATAATAATAAATACATAAATAAAAATAATAAACTAATAATAATAACAAAACAAATAATAGCATATAATGTAAAGAAAGAACAAAATGAATGAGAAAAAATGACAAAACTTTCAAAGAAATGCATATTCTAATAAAATTATTTACATCGGTTAGAGATTTTTTGTAAACCAAATAAAAGTTTTAAAGAATGAAGATGTTCACGGCTTATATTTTCAAATTGAAAATGTGCAATTTATGTTTTAAACATAATCAGCTAATATAAAAATGCATGTTGCTATAATAATGTGCTTATCGGATGCTGATGTAATTAAATCTCTGATAATTAAACATAAATACCTATCAGTAACTTCATAAAAATTTTTTAGCTTAGTGGACTCGCACTATGTGTATAAAGAAAACTGCGCCTTATAAGATATTAAATCGTGCGATTATTGTTTGTAACAGTAAGAGCAAATCATTTACTGAATGAAATATTCATACGGAGAGTGTCCCTAAAAGTCAAAACACTCTTTTAATATTTTCAATGCTGAAAAGCCCAAACATCCATTCAAGCAAAGAACGTAGGACTCCAGAAGCGCCCAAATATCCCTGCAAAATTTCAACCCGCTTTCGTTGTGGGTGATTGAATACTTGAGACACATGCTTTTTTCGTCAGAGTTTATCTCGCAGATGGATGGAAGACAAATAAAATTTCTTAGTATTGTTATTTCAGACGAATTCATTTCTTTGTAATGTATACTCCTAATAGCCATCAGCATACTAGAGTCCTCTTTGTTATATCATTTCATTAAGAACGCAAACTGCCATTGTTGTGTTTGAGAGGGAAAGGGAATTTCTCTTATCTTGGAATGAGGAACTCGGGTATTCTAGTATTTTGATGTCGCTGAGCTCTAATGGTCATTGGAATTAGTAGGTTAAATGTAGGTCAGGCGTAAAAAAAGTAATTTTTGTAATATAACTTGGAGGTATAAACGCAAAGGAAATCGATTCAGGAGACTCTTTGCCTGCCGGTGAATTAAATAAAAAAAAAGTAATGTTCAAAGAACTTCCCGACTGAAGCAATACACGCTTCGCATGTTGTTATTTATTCAGAAGGGTTATTGTGCTATTATAAATTTGTGTTCCATTAAACCTGTAGTGCATATTTTATCAAAGGTATCTGTTTCTTTAAATTAATTCACTAGCCATGAGTGCTATGTAGCGTACACCCTTTTGTTTTTGCGACCCCATGTTCTATTGCAGTGGTTCCCATCTTTTTTCCTTCTGCGTACCCTTGATCAGTCTTTTTATTTTTGAGTACCCCCTACAGTTGTCCCCCAGCGCAGAAAAGGTTTTATTAATAACGCCAAGGTTTTAGGTCAGCTAAAGAGTCGAAGGACTCTAATAAACTTAATAAAATTTGTAGGACACACACATTTTTGACTTAACATTTTATTCCATTTTTTAAAAAATAGTGCTAGTTTAAAGTTAAAACAAATGAAAACAAATAATTTCGTATTATGATGAGAGCTAACTGTTACTCAATTAGTAGATGTTAATCTACTTCTTCTTTTTTCGCATTTCGTGAATAAGCTTTCAGATGTCGTGTTGAGAGAAACACGTTCCTTGAATTCGCCATTTTTTGTCTCCGGAGGAAAGAGTACAGAAAATATACCTTTCCCACTCTCAGTTTTTCTGCGAATTTGTGGGGGTGTTTGACTCCTTTTGCAGGTTCCGTTGGAGGCTTGGAGAAAATTCTCGAAGGGTGAAGTCCCGGCTGTAGTTTTTGACCAATGGTCATTCAGTTTGGGATTTCGAAAAGAGAATTTGGGTTGCTAAGGAG
>BGPR01001838.1:0-38124 GCA_013235015.1 Araneus ventricosus | reverse complement strand
ATTTCGAAAAGAGAATTTGGGTTGCTAAGGAGAAGAGACGAAGTCATGAGGATGTAATCTCAAAGATGATCGGTTATTTTAGATTTTATTGCTGGGGGCAGAAGTGTGTCTTGTAAATATATAAGCGGGAGATGTAATTCATGCCAAAATGATCTGGTGTTTTCCTTTGTGTTTTCTGTTTGTGTATATGTGTTTACTTGGTATGATGGTATGATACTTAGTATGATGGTGAAATGAAATTTTTCTTGATTGAATGTGTATGGAAATTCATTTGCTTTGTTTTATGACATGGAATAAGACATTGGATTTTATTGAAACAATTATGTTACTTTAACCAAGAGAAATTTCAAGCGAATGATATTGCTGTTATTATGATCATTTAATATCTACCGTAAAACTTCAATTTAGGTTGACTTTATTTTGTTTTATGACATGGTCTGTGATGTAAAAGGTTTAAACGAAGTGATCATGTTATTTGTAGTCTGGAAATATATCATGTGTATCTGTGAATGGCATTTGCTTTAATTCTTTAATTTCGTCCTAAATGCCTCAAATTTATATTTTAAATTGGCTTCTCATGCAAAATCCGATTGTGTTTTTATATTTAAGATGGATAATTTTTAATGTTCTGTCGTTTATATTTTAATGATTTTTAATAAAATGTATTTTATTCAGGACTGCACAGGTTGATTTGGAGTAGGAGGACAGACTCCTTAAAAGTTTTAAAATATTACTTCTCTTTTGAATTCATCTTGTTCGTATTCAAATGTTCAAAATTTTACAGTTAATAATTGTTTACCTTTGTTAAAAGATCTCATGTAGACTAAACATCCATAAGGCATGGCTTGGATGAACACTGGGTTATTAATAAAACACAACGCGTAAAATTTATTATTATTATCATTTACTTGACTTGGGATAAGTCTATCATTTTTTTAGATCTAAAAATCTAATATAATATTAGAAAAAAGGAAAAATTTCAATACGACACAGATTCGTAAAATTTTCACTTCAAGAATTTTATATTCAAGAATTACGATTTTGAAAAAGCGAAATTCTTGAATATTCTAATGTTTTGTATTTTCCGCCATTAGCAAGATCACTTTCGAGTACCCCTAACTGGTCTCCCGCGTACCCCCAGGGGTACACGTACCACAGGTTGGGAAACTCTATTCTATTGCAAAGACAACTTGTTTCTGTATGCCTGACATATCCTTAAAGATTTTCTCTGGATTTTAGAATCACTCAGCATCCAATTTTCTTAAGCAGTAATATCCGAGAAAGTTGAGTGAGAAATACTCTTAGCGTTTGTTGAATGTTTTTGAACGCCATTAAAGAAATATAACACTGTTCTGAGATTGTTTAAATAAACTGACAAAAGAAACAATTATTTATTTTTATTTTGACTGTACTCACGATTCAATATACTTTCAGTTTATATCTCACTCGATCCTCAACATTAACTGCTGCTTCACTCTTCCTGCTTCTCCAAATGAAGCTCTCCTGGAGGCACCAGCAGCGCTTTGACGCTTCTGTGTTTAAGAGCTTCTCTCCACTGGAATTTGTCCTAAAATGATTAAAATATATTTTAAAAGAACGAAAGGAGGGAGCTAAACAATCAAAGTTTCATCCAAATGCATATTCTGATGAAATTATTTTACATTAGTTAGACAAATTATTGTAACTGAAAGCCAAGTCTCGAAAATGTAGATAAACCAGATTGTGTATTTTCAAATTCAAATTGTACAATTAGGGGATTCTAAATCTCATTAAAATGCATGTTTCTATAATAATGTGCTTAACACTAACAGATATCTCAGATTTGCTGAAAAGCATTTTTACTTTCTCGTATACGAAGTATACAAAGAGGAAGTATTGTAATCGTCAAAAAATTCGAACTCGAGATTTTGAGGAATCCCTACGTTTTAGACCTCCCTGAGTCCGAAAATCACAATTTTGGAATCATGTCTGTCTATCTGTGTTTCCCCATGAAATTGTGTTCATAAGATAAGCGTTAATTGAACTGAGCTAAATCAAATTTTGACTCTTACAGTTAATGCTTGTAAGGGTAAGAACAAATTTTTATTGTCAAAAATATGTATGCTGTTACGAAAATCGTAAGGTGAAAGCATCCAATTAGCTGGACAATTGAAAATGACTCTTTATTTAACGAATATTCTAGAAACTCGAAGCACATGTATCATGAAAAGAACAGCACTTGCACAAAGTAGCAACAGGAGCAGACTGTAAATCACTGATAATAACAATAATAGCACGGACAATAACGATCAGCTTCTCACAGCTGAACAATTCGCAATGCGAACGAGACTCCAAAGAGATTGATTCAGACATCTGAGTAGCTCGGTATCCATACCCTTTTAAGATAGGATCTGACGTCGAATACAGGGTTCACACTTATATCCGTTACACCCCCCTTAACTTCTAAATGGTGACAGTTCAGGTCATAAAGTTGGTGTCTAGGTATAGTAAAAAGGCTATGCGCTACTTAAAGAGACAACTTACAAAGCCATCTATCGGCAAATTTTGGAATTAGAGGTCCTATCTCGAAAACGGTACAAGATATGGGAAAAGTTCAATTAGAAAATTGAAGAGCGTCTTCGATTTAGTACAAAAAGATACCTGTACACGTTAATGCGAAGAAATGAAAGTTTAAAGTGCCCTTTTGTTTGTTCTCGATTTCCGAAACTGTGACGTCTCTAAACGGGTTTAAACGAGAAAAAACACAATATACCTTTATTTTCGGTGTTCAAAGTGCCCTCCGTCATCCAGAATGCAGATTTCATTCCTTGTTTAAATATCACTTTGCACAAGGCAAACAAATGCGCATTTTACACTTTTTTCTTAGTAATATTGTACTAAAGTTGTCTTTTCGTACTAAATCGAAGACCCTCTACAATGTTGTAATTGACTTTTTCCCCGTATCTTGTACCGGTTTCGAGGTAGGACCGCTAATTCCAAAATTTGCCGATAGATGGCGTTGTAAGCTGTCTCTTTAAGTAGCGCATAGCCTTTTTACTATACCTAGACACCAACTTCATGGCATAATCTGTCACAGTTTAGAAGTTAAAGGGAGTGTAACGGATATAAGTGGGAACCCTGTAAAATTCTCTCGAAGGTTCCCTATAACTCCATCCCTAGTCGACATAGGACCAAAATTCAAGCATATTCAAGAACCTTCATTTTGTCGCCAAAGTCTGCAAATTTGTGGCCAAATGGTCGCCAAGCTCAATGTGCATAGGCTTTACCTCTCCTGATAGACAGCTTGTACCTCTTTTGATCTCTCTTCCCAACCATAAAACTAATACAGCAGGAAAGTGACATTATAGTTTTGAAACGATATATAATTAAAAATTCGTATCTTTTGAAGTAGATAGTGTGCACGTCCGCTGACCGTGTATGATCATTCGCAATACTTGTCATAAGGTAAGCAATACAATTATAAAAACCTTTAAGTTAGTATTGCAACAATTAATTTATGAGAAAAAGTAAAAGAAGTTCAGTCTAGTTCTGATTCATAGTTACTTTCCCTGAATTACTCTACTTTAAGCTGAATCAAGAGTTCCATGAACAAATTATCCCAATGCATGAGTAATTGACATCACAGTTAGTGACAGCCCTTAATTCTTATTTAGTTTACTTTTAAAAATCAATCTAAGGTTAAATTAGGCAATGCTGAGCATTGACATTGTATTTTTTAAATCAAAAATTTGGGTGTCAATAACCGTTTGTCCTATGTAGTGTGATACTCTCTTTTCGTTCTCCTAAACAAATAAGAAACTTCTGTCAGCAGGCCATGAAGTGTGGGTAGATTCCTTTTGTCTAAGCTAAGGTTAGAAATTTGCCCCAAGTATTTATAAAAAAAGCGAATTAAGTATTGTAAAATCCTCGGAGAATTCATTTAAGGTTCGGATTTCAAAGCAACACTAAGTTTATTTTGGGATAGAGATCGTAATTTTGAGTCGCCATCGAAATAACAAAGATGATATCTACACCTCTAGGCGCTTGCGCCAAACCAACTAAAAGGACTTTTATTTATGATACATCAAGCCCGAGTGTACGATGGTTCTTGGAATCGAACCCGATACCGTCCAGTCGAGAAGCCGAAACTCTACCACGAGGCCATTGCAGCGACTTATCTTCGACGAGTTAAGAATAACGAACATACACCCATGCCCTTATCTACGAGTAATGTATGTCGAAAACTTTTAAGACTCTCTATCAAAAATCTTTTAAAATAAAAGTTGTTTATTATGTGAGGATATTATTCGCCTAATTTGAACAATCATTCTATCTACAATAAATAAATCCACGGGAGGCTCTGTCTGCGAAACGGCCGCTGGAATTCAGGGGCGTAAATTTAATTACCTTACTCAACTGTGACTAAAGTAGCTCTATATGACTAAAGTAGCTCTATGTGACTGAAATAACTCTTTGTGACTGGAGTAGCTCTTTGTAACTCTCAATTTATGTGACTGATTCGTGATTTTGGTTGGGTTTTTTTTTTCAAAAAAATTCTTGTGTTCAAATGTAATATATTTATTCTTGTCATTAATATTGGATGCAATTTCTATTATTAACAATCTTATGTGAAATCGGACGATGGCACGAGAAATAGCAAACGTAATTCAAAAATTATGGAGTAATATTTCGCGATGAATGAATTGCCTAATGTATTTGGATAGTTTGTAGGAAGCTAGGTTGGTCACTGCGTGCGCGCGCATCGGTCGCTGTGACGTCATCAAAATTCTTCATAATTTTCACCAACTTTGCAACCTGACTGTGACTAAACAGTAATTCCAATATCTAATTTTTTTTTGCAATCTTCAATGTTTACCTTTCTCTGTTAAATAAAAACAAACACCAACTCTTTATGTTATTTGGTTGCGGAGCTATAAGTGTTTATCTTTACCACGAAAAGCGTCATAATTTTTTCTTCTCACGACACCCCATTAGACCCACTATGGAAGGACGTATGTTTATGTCAAAAAATGAAAATTTCCTCCCCCTTCCAACTCGATGATTCGTCCGACTTTTTCACTCTCCCTACAACATATCACATGCCCTATCAAGTCTAATCAAAACCACTCGGGTTGTCTTCTTCCCAAGTAAACGTAGGGATAGAAGAATGGTCAGAAATAGATACGCTGAAATCTACCTGAAGTTGGGTCATGTGTCATGAGAACCATTGCAGTCTCTTTATCTGTACTGTTCCCTTCCCTCCCATACACCCTTTCCGGTAGAGGGTGGGTTTGTACGTTCTAAGGCATTTCACGATAGCTTGCTGCACTTCTGCAACATTTCTCAGAACCATTCGCAGTTATTTCTTCAGAACAGTAACGTCCCATGATAAGTTTACTTTTTAATTCCGAGGCGACATTTTTCTGCTAGTCCCTTTAAAACCGGGCCTTTTTGGGAGGAAGCGACGTGAGTTGGACTCTCCCAACCTGGGTGGTCATTTACACCACCGTCCTATACCCTTCTATAACCTTCCCCTAGGGCGCATGGAAATGAGCTGTGGTTGGCAAAGATAAACGGACCCCCTACCGCGCTTATCTCCTAAGCGATCTCAGAACCTCCCCTCGAAAGAAGCCAACCTCCTGAGACCGGCCTTCGTCGCTTTTAAGTGGAAATTTTTACACCGCCAGGGTACGCCTCGTTCGGTGTGAGAGGGTTAAATGCGAATCGAATTTCTTGGAAAATGTGTACATTTGCCTTCCTCCACACAGCGTAATTTTGCGTGCATACAGTTTTATTCAAGTAAAAATGGGCTTATCGCCAAGGGATGTCTCATGGACACGACGTGTCATGTCCAAGATAGGAAGGTAAATACAAAAATGAATCGTTTTCCTTCTCGTCTGGAAACAGTTCGGACAACGGAGTCAGTTTTACGGTGTTCAGCTGATTCGTTAAGAACCTTGCACCACGCCTCAGCAAGCAATTCTTGTCTCGGTTTCATCTTGTATGGAAGGATATTAATTACTTTTTCATGATCACTCAAACGGTGATGCGTAATAGCTGAATGGTAGCATTCATTTAGTTCAGTATTGAAAGTTTAATGTTAGTGCAAAGCTGTAAAGTTGTTTCTCCTTGGCGAAAAACTACCATTTTGGCTAAATGGTGTCAAAATTGGCGATTTTGGTGGCAGAAAGAATCTTCTAGAAAAATCCTGTACTGCGGACCTATTTGTACTGGGAGCCAGTAACATCGTGAGCCTTTTATGGATTACGTCACTTCTTACATAATGACGCCACTTTCTGTTGAAATGATATAAAAGCAAGCACTCAAACCAAGATGAGTGAGTTGGACACCAGCAAGTAAGTTGGTGAACTGCAAAACAGTTGAGTGCTATTGAAAGCGCTGCGTCTGAGATTTATTGATGATCTCTGTTGTAAATTTGTACAAGAGCTGTGTAGTTTGGTTTCCTATGCTACTTTAGTGCATTTGCTGAAAGCCTGGCGGAATAAAGAGTCATTTTTTATTATTATCCTCAGTCTTAATCTGCATTCACGTGCATCCACATGACAATTTTTGTGAATGTATTAATTTAAATTGTGCTGTATCATTCATTCCACGCTCAGACAGCCAAATCAACTTTGCTTTACAGCATAGACAGAGATATGATCTTGGGAAATTGGAGGAAAGGTGAAAAATTTAACATTAAATATTGCAAGGAATTTTGCAAAGTTAGCAGGATTAAAAATGTTTACAATTTTCAAATTGTTAATATTAAATCGTTTAATTGAGATATAGAAGAGAGATTATCACGCAATATATGGCCAAAAGTTCCAGACAACTGCAAGAAAATAAGGGATTACATACTAATTTTTATGCTAAGAAAGGGGCACGAAATAATTGAAACAATAAATCTTAAAAAAACACAGTAAACTTACAGTGAGACAAGGCACAAAAAATCCAACTTATTTCACTCAATAGGAGAAAAAAGAACCAAGGGCAAAATAAAAAATATATATAACAGGCAAAAAACAAAGATGCAAAATGGCAAACAAGAAAAAAATCAAGATTCAACATAACAACAATTTACTAAAAAAATTGGTAAACATATAAATGCACTACATGGTGATAATTAGAAAAAAGCATTCTAAGTCTTCCAAGTGAAATAAAGAAAAAGAAATCATTATAATGGAATTAAAAAGAAATTGAAAACAAAGAGTGAAATCTAGAGGAAAACAAAAATACAGAAACAGTAAAAGACTATCAACAAGCGAGAACTAATCGAACAGCCATACCACTCCAGAATTTAAAACCGAAAGTCAGCCCCCAGAGTCTATAAATGATTGCAAATTTTCATTGGAAATTCCCCAACTCTACCTGATCCTTATCAACGACCTTCAATTTTAAAGCATTCATAAACCACATTCATTACCTCGCATTTGCTACACAAAGAGAAAACATATTAAAGATAAACGGACATTTTTACTTTCTCATATACGAAGTAAACAAAGCGGAAATATCGGAATGGTAAAAGAATCGACCTGGAGATTTTGATAAATCTGCATGTTTTAACCCTCTGATTCCTAAGACCATAGGAACAGGGGGTTCCTCAAAATCCGGTAACGCCCGAGTTCCTCTTTCACAGATAAGGGAAATTCACTTCCCCACTGAAAAACCACAATGACAACTGGTACGGTCCGAATTCTACGAAAACCTCTCTGTTCCCCAGGCGAGCTACTCTAACAAAGAAAGCGAACGCTGCGGGTGTGAAGTCAATCACACTGAACGGAAGGGGGTGGAAATTTCAAAGTGATATTCGGACGGCCACCGGCTTTTGCTCACAGAGACGTTTGGGACGTTCCCGTATCGATAGAGTTAAACCTATCTGAGTTCTGAAAAAACACATTTGAAATTATATCTGCAGCTTCTGAAGACGATAATTCAAAAATGAAAGTTTAGTTTAGTTGTATTAACTAAAACCGTTTTGTAGCAACACGAGGGCTCATTTGGGACGGATCTCGTAATTTTGTATCGCTGTCAGGTGACGTGGACGACGCCTGAGCTCGCGCCCCCTCTCAAGCTTCCACGCCACACCAACGGGAGGCCACTAAATATGATTTAAGGTGCAACAGGCCGAATACACGGCGGACTTCCAGTGGAATCGGGCTTCGAGCCTGAAACCCTCAGGTCTCAAGGCCGAGACTTTACCACTAGGCCACCGCGGCCTCTCAAAAGTGAAAGATCTAGATAGGCAAAATTTGATAGGTGCTGAACCGGAAATCTGTCTGTCTGAAACGCAATGAACTAGATATATGAAATTGGGCTTATGGTTTTATGACTAACATTTTAGATCTGAGTGAAATTTTGTATCACATACGTCCTCACAGATTGGTCGTCTGTCCGCCTGTCTATCCGCATGTATGTGAATGCAATAGCTCAAAAACACAGCGACTATAAATGAACTTTGGTGTTTGGTCTTTGGACACAAATGGTCGAAAAGAAGAGGTCCAAAATACATCTCCGATTTTTTCAGCAGGACATTCACTATCGATCTGTTCCAATCCATTTGGACGGCTTCGTAGCAAACCGTTTCCATTTTCAGGCTATAAAATTTGGTGGGTCATTCACTGGTCGGACTATGTTGACTGCAACTTTATCCCCTAGGCTACAGCATCTCCTCCTACCCCCACTTTCAAAACGGGTCCTACCCGCCCTGATTTCCCCATACTGACTCCCATCCACACAGACTCTCCCCCATTTTGTGGTTTCCGCTTTTGTGAAAGAGGTTTGACCCCCCTTACCGACTATCGTATTTCAGTTTTATGGCCTAGTGTGCCGAACAAAAATCTAAACTGGATGGAAAGCCAACTTTTTCTCATCATCAGTTTCTTACATTGACGAAGGGTTTGGTATCTTGTGTGCCAAAAGAAACGGAGTAGTTTACACTTCGAAGCACACTACACACCATACTGTGTTAGAAAGAGATACGTGTCTATTGTGCCATCCTAGCACATATCTCACTTGCCGATATCTGTGCTTCGCCAAAGGAATACAGTTTCTCATAAATAGAAATAAGCAGAACTCGTCAAATCGTGTTATCGTAGACTAGGAGGAATCACTACCACTGGTTAATTGCAGAATTCTTGAATGTACAGTTCGAATAATGTATATTTAACTTTTTGCATAGATAATATTGTTAGTTACAGAAGCAGATCACTCTGATAGGGCCTATATGTTTTGTTCTAACCCTGTACGTTGAGTTAATGCAACTATGTCAATACAGCACAAATGGTTACATAACAGAAAAATAGCTGTAGTTACTGAATTATTATTTAAAATAAATAAATGCACCAGAGAAAATACAGGATGTACACAAATGAAGTGAAACATTTCAAAAATTAATTTTAAAAAAAACTAAAACTGTTGGAACTACGGTTTTTTTTAAATAAGAGCTCATCTCAAAAATTTTTTTCGGATAGGTAACGCGATGTTGCGCCGTTCTAAACTTGTTACAGCGAGGAAATTCCGTGCTCAATGGCTACCGATCAGCAGAAACCGATGCGTGATTTCTGGTTTCTTTTTACAGTTTTTCTTGAATATCACGAAAACTCTTCAGTTTTCACACTACATGTGAATTAACAACTTAAAGAGCGTACAATTCCCTACAAATACATGTAGCTTTTATTTTTCTTCCAGTCTTAATATTTTTGAAGACAAAGGCTTTAAAGGAATTTTTGATTTCCAGCAATTTACGACCCCCTAGCATATTAACTATCTGGAAAAAAACTTTTTGAGATACTCTCTCATATAAAAAAAATCGTAGTTCCAACATTTTTAGCTTGTTTTTTATTAATTTTTGAAACGTGTCACTCCATTTGTGTACACCATGTATTAATATCTGTACAGAGCGTATGCGTTACGCAGTTTGCAACCTTTAACTCTCTGATTGCCGAATTTATTTTTTTTAAATCTCGAATTAGATGCAACGTTCCAAAACATGTTCAAATACTGTTGAACAAATAGTATTAGATTTATATACAAGGCTTTATTATTATAACACGATTCAACGATGTAATAGTTCTAAGTAAACACAATAGCCTGCGGAAATCGTAGGATGCAGCAGAAAAATGATTTACTTCCAACCCGCGGAAATCGCGGAATAAGCTGTCAGAGGGTTAATACAGTGATATATCTCTACAGCGGCCAAACTCCTTTCCTAGAGAAATTGGACTCTCAGAGTGGTGGCCGCTGTAAAAGGTATACTTCAAAGTACAAAATATGTATTTAAAGAAGCCTTCATTCGTCATTTCTGATTAAGCGAATTTTAAGACGCCATTTACAAAAAACCCCACTTTACTCCAAGATTTCTAACTTTTTTCTTGGAAAAAGGTAGAATTTGTGTAGGCAGTTTTCCTGAATGTAACTTATTTCATTTTTTATCAAACTGGAAAAGTAAATCCCCAATCATTTCGTCGGTAGTTGTTGGTGAATGGTCAATAATAAAATATTTTTACCTATGTTGAATTGAAATTTCATTTGCTTTTAGTCGCAACCTATATGAAAATCTTTTTATCGGGGTACGAATCATTGTCCGAAAGACACAAATGAACCTCTCGTCGAGTTCTGTTCTCTTTGAGAAAGTAATGATTAATTTCAAACTGACTACCAGTGTTGTTTTTGAATTTAGAAATTTTCATTCTTTCCTTCCTACCTGTTCGTATAAAAGGCCCAAAGTCAGAGAGGAGAAATTAATGTACTTCATTGAGGTTTAGTGGGCGACCAACCTGATCGATCAGACGGTTTTTTTCCTAGAGGTTATTTTAACACTATGTCAATGAGTCGAAAATTCCGCTCAGAAGAAAAATTGCACCTGAGAGGGTTGACCGCCATTGAGGGGTGGGCCGACTTATCTCAAGCCTTACACCCTTTTGAGTAGGCTGGGTCGGTGTGGGTCTCTAATGCAAGGGTGGGCGCTTAAAGAAGTTTTACTTTATAAGTAATGTTGAAATTACATCGCTAAATAGCCAATATCGAGCATTTAATATTGAGTTGGTTAAAAGATCAGTCTGTCAATAAGAATATCTTTGATTCGAACTTATACACAACCCAGATGCAATTTCAGTTTGCAGCAAAGTTGCAGCAATCTTGCTCTGCAACAAATCTTGCAACAAATTTGATATGGCAAGAGTGCATGTTTGAAACAAGTTTTTGCAAACGAGTTAATCACCAGAAGTCGAACTGGCCGCAAGCTTGTTGCGTCAAACTCATTTCAAACTATAGCAAAAATAGAGTGCGAAGACAACCTGGGATTGGAAACCCCGCCAACTCGTTTTCTAAACCTGTCTCTCTAACCACTCAGACAGATAGACTCTGAGAGTAGACGATAGATTGCGCTAATAGATCGTGTATACGATTTATTTTAAACTATTTTCTTGATTTCATTAATTTTTTAAATATTGTGTTGAGAATATGATTTCAAATCAAAGAGAGAGCGATTTTCGCTAATAACTCTTTTTGGTAGTGGAATAAATTATAAAATTAGGGTTCAAAAGTAGTTACTTTTAAAATGGAACAAAATGTAAGTTATTATTTTTCAACAAAGATTTACTGTTTTTTAGATTTAATTTTGTTTATTCTAAAATTTCAACATTAAGAAAAAGGCGATATATTTTTCTTTACAGCGCGAGTTCTATATTTAGTAAAAAGATAGAAAATCTTTAGAATTTTTTTATAAAAAATTTAGTGTTTTTACAAATTATCATTGATTTATTGAATTAATAAAAAGAAGGATGGTCTAGGACGTGCTATTAAAATCGGATGTTTTGTAAAATAGAGACAAAGATTATCTGTAAGTGTTCTATCATCTTTGCAGCAAACTCGTTTTGCAATCGTGGTGTGAAGTTGCCATAACAACTTCACAGTAAACTTGTTTTTCGAGTGGGTTGGTCGATTATGATTTGTTACTTTGCAGGAAGTTTCTTGCAAAGTTGCCACATCAAGTTTGTCATGACAAGCTAATATCAAGAAAAATCAAACTTGTTGCAAGTTTGATTTTTCTTGACACCTTCTCTGAGGAATTGGATTAGTGTCTATTTACCAATATATTTCATTTAGTCAACCTATGAAGAGTCCACAAAACCTCAAACTCTCTCTAACGATATTTTGTCTATAACAATATAGTTTTCAAGCCCCTACAATATGGTCATAAACAACTTTTACTGTAGTTTGAAGACTTTGCACCACCCTACCCTGAGAAACCGGGTTACGTCATATTTAACCCAACAGTACTTCAAGTCGGCTAAAGAGAAAAAAGTTCTGAGTTTTATCAAAATCGTCAAGCGTGTCAATCAGCGTATTTGTTGCACGTATTTTGGAGACCTTGCACCACCCTGTTGTTGTTGATGATGATCCTCGAAGATCAGCAGAGCTATATCAGGTCCATGAGCCTGTGTAACCTGAAGAAATCCAAAGTCAATAGAGGATTAGAAACAAGATCCTGTTGGGAAAGCCCCAGGCACGCAGGAATATGATCAGGTGGGGCTTGTTCTGCAGTACATTTTGGGCAGATCTCAAAACACTTAGAATTGTCAGAGAAAGTCAAACTTCCGATATGCCCACTAAGGAAGCGAGTAAGAGTTGTTTGGTCGTGTCTGCTGCAGTCAATTAATAGGTAGCCACCTGGTCGAGAACCCTGATACCGGTGATGCACCGGTGGAATGAGCCAGATAGTTTTATTCCTGCTTTTAGCTCTAGAGAACAGCTCTAAGTAGGTGAGAGGTGCAGAAGGCATTGAAGCATCATCAGCACCTGCTTTAAACCTTCTTATCTTTCACCTTACCTTAACTTACACCACCCTACCCTGAGGGACTACGTTACAGCTTAATTACCCAACAGTACGTCAATTAAGCTAATGAGGAATCTGTGTACCAAGTTTCATCAAAATTGGTCCAGCCGTTCAGAAGTGATGCTGGAACAAACATATATACTCACATACATGCGTTGAGTTTTATATACATAGATGTCAAAATGAATTTATCAAGCTATTTCCTATTACTCACCAAATAATGATAGAAATCGATACTTGAGATCCAATTTTCAAATTTTTAAAATTTCTTGCGTAGACAAAGCTGCAGCCAATCTTTAGAATGCTGGATGCGTTGTGCCTAATGATTATTTGGTGCTCGCTATTTATTGCCTCATTCTACAATCTTCCCGGAAGAGTCCGTGACTCACAAATTTCAATTAAATTCATTATTTAAATATCTAACGTAAGTTTCTACGAAATTCGTTTTACTCTATAAAGTAATTTGTACTCTTTCAACTCTAAATAAAGAAAATACACAAAAATATCATTAAATTCACATTTTCTTTAAATTGTTTTTAGGCGATATCGAAACATCAAATGAAGGTTTTTGGACAGAAAAATAATAAAGAGCAGCAATACTTTAAAGGAAGATCGGCGATTACAAAAGGTTAGCCAATGCTCAATAACCTTCATTATTATTAAGGCCTCTATCGAAATACGAACCAAGGAATCTTATTATTGAAATCAATTCATGTGTGACCAATTAAATAACTTGCGTAAAAATTGAATATAATGAAGGTTTTATTGCATAAAATATATATTCTTGGATCAAGCTGCATGTGTTATTACCAGTGGCGTTTCGTGCATTGTAATAGAGGATGTGACGTTTCCATGACATCCTACAGGCAGTGATGTAATTTTGCATAATTTCAATTTTGAATTATTCAATATTTAGTCAACAGAAATTAATAATTTAAATTTTTGACTGATACATGGAGTTCTGAATCAAGACATTTGAATCAAGCAATTACTATTTTTAGTTAATTTTAATTAAAAATTTAACTCCAAAATAAATTTTCTCCATTAATTTTCAAACATTCCTTATTTTTGTTTATAAAGATTTGCGGAACTGTGGCTCAACTATAAAAAGAGGAAATATAGGATAAAAATAAATACCCATGAGAGGAATTTATTTTTGAGTTTCATTGCAAGAAAATTTGTATAGTACAATATTATTTTATAAACTTTTATTTGTAACTAATTATTTACCATTTTTAATTATTTTGAAGTTCTGGTTTGGTTGAATTGAGGGGTTTTTGGGATTTTTAGCTGCAAAGGCTATTACCCCCGTATTCACAAAAGGTTCAAATTAAAAAATGTCAAAAACCTTTAGGTTCTGGAGGAAAATATGAAGGTTCTGTTTAGTTTCAAAGACTTTGCTTGTGAGTTCCATAAATCTATAGGTTGCTGAAGAAACAAGTCCAAGTTTGTTCCAGAGATGACCACGAATGGTTTAATACCTAGAGCAGTGAAGTAAAATATGATCCAGATTGTTCATAACGTTGCATGTATTACACATTGGATTGTCTGAAAGATTAAATTTATTCAAAAGGCCTAGGGTTATTAATGTTTTACTAAAAATTCTGAAAAATTTGTGGAAAACGTTTAAAAGACTGCTTTAACAGTCTGACATCCATTTGAGCAGTAAAAAATGGCCATCATTTGTGCGCATGCCCTATAAAAGGAAATCGGGGCTGAATGAAAATGAAGTCCTTGCAGAAGTGTTTCAGTAAGAATAGTGGTATACCATTTTTAGTTAAGTTGGAAAGAAAATGCACTTCACAATTGGTGGACTTAAATAACATGCACAAAATTAAATACATGAATGATTAAATTAATACACTGAACAAAGTTTGGGGCACTGAAGTTCAGCAGTTCTTGTACACGCGCGAGACGCTCCTGATTAACATGCAATAACCTGCTGAAAACAAAGTATTAACTGGATAATAAGCTTTTTTTAGATTAAATTATAATTTAATAATCATTAATGATAATTTGTTTCATTAATGATTATATAATTAATCTCACATTCACTCTTCTTAATGATTATATAATTAATCTAACCTTCACTCTTGCACTATACCTTTCTGTATAGTGCAAGAGTGAAGGTTTGTGTATATCCTAACTTATATCCTTGATTCCCTTCTATTTAAGGCATCCGAACACGTTCGGTGCACTTTTTTTGAAAACTTTAATGTATAAACACCATAATATGTGTTTTAGATTTGAATTTAACTAATTAAGATTAATAATAGAGTATTATTTTGGAGTATAAAATATTATGAATTAACAAAAATCTAAATTTGTGCTATCTCTAGAGGAAAGTTTTAAAACTTTCAAACATGATAAAGGTCAAACTTTTGTAACAATTCAAATAAAACTAGCAATAAAATAAACTACATACTATAAACTAGTGAATAAACTCGAATCTTAACATTTCATAGATAAATAAAGATTTTAGAGCTAATCGAACCATTAAAATTAAATTTTCTGCAAATTTTTGATGTCATTTTTCAAATAAAAGACCATCATTTAAAAAATATTCTTACAATATCCATTATTCAAGTACGTGTCCAATTGTTGTCCAAATGTTTTTGAAATTTAGAATCCTAGCAGGGGGGGAACCTTGAAAAAGTCCCCTGTTGGATTATATTCTTATTTTTGTTTAATTTTATTGTTTTGTATGTATTGTATAGTTTATTTGTGCAAACTATAATACAAAGTTACAACATCTATTTTTTAACTTTGGCTTTTTTGCTTTTTCAGTTTGTTAGTTATTCTATATTAATAATAGAACAAAGGTGTTAAACTATATATAAGGCGATATGAGATCCTATATATCAGATATGTGACCTGGACTTGAAATACTGATAATTCAATCGCACAGTTGTTACAATGCAAATCGCACTGGCGTCGCGGGTCGTGTTCTTGTTTATTTTAAAACCCCTTCGGCCCTGAATTATGCACAGGACAGATAAAAAAGTCGGTGAGTGGTTATATATGCTATATTATATATAAGTAACATAAATATGAAATGTCATAATTTTTTGTCAATTAGCAAACTAATTAAAAAATGCTCTATTACTAGGACGCCAGGCTTTAATTAAGTAAAAAGAAAAAAAATATTTTGTGTTCAATTTACACTTACTTTGAATGAAATGATTTGAAACAATTACTTTGGGTATGAAAACATAAATATGCTTCAAATTTCTCACAAGAAGATGAAGTTTTGAAAGTACATTCTTTCAATTTGCATCTTTTTTGCTTTGAACTTCTTTCAATCATATGTTTTATCCTATCAAATCTCACGTCATTGCAAGGTCCGACAGATTTGACCTTTTCTTTGGATGTGATATAAAAGGGCAATTACCTGATGCACGTCCTGGAATGGTAGAGGCACCTGACTGATTTGAAAATGAGAGAGCTTATGCTTTTGAAATGTGAAGTCCAATAAGTCTATTTAGATTTTCTGAGGAATTCCAGAACAATTTTCATCTCTATTGTACCATGACCGAGAATTTATTATAGCCATTACTAATATAATAGCCCAGATCTCTCGGTAACGCTCTGACGTCACCAACAATAAAACTCGCGCCATAGCACTGCGAGACATTATTTCATTGCGAGCACAGCATTATTTCATTGTTAGAGAACCTGAATTTCAGTAATTTTGAATTTAAAAGAGTAATTGCTCTAGTTTCAAATTTAATAGCTCTAAAATAGTGAAATAAAATTTTCTATCGATTGATATAAAATTTATCTTGCTGTGATCAATGGTTCCTGAGAAATTTTAAATTATATTAATCATATATTTCAAATTAATTTCCGTTTTTCAATAGAAAGTACTAAATTACGTCAGTGGTATATCGTGCGCGTGATATAGTTTGGACGCCACAATGCATCTCATTATTTATTGCAATCGTGATGATATAATTGGTAATATTTTTTGGCAACGTTTGACAAGCAGAGAAGTGCTTTGTTTTAAAACTGGATTTTCTATCTATCTAGATTATATCTACTAGATTTTCTATATTTTTTTTAGACCAAGAGGGTTTTTGAATAAAGAATTATGCAAATAAGAAATATGTATTTCCTGTCATAAAACACATGTTTATTTTATTTGTTTTCAATCAATGTTAAATATTTCCCTCACATATATATCTGTTTAAACACGTCAAATTTGACGGGAAATCTGTCGAATGAGGAGGCAATTTGTACCCGTCATACCATGATGGGTGATTTTCTAGTACTGAAATAACGAAAGACGATGCAGAGGGTTCATTTTTTGCACCTTATAGCCGTTTGGTATAATGACATTAATAAGTCATGCTTGTCCATCATACCTCATGCTTTTATTGTAAAACTTTACAATTTCAGGTCTGCAAACTTCAACAAAGGTGACATCTTTTTTGTTCCATCTTTTAACTACGTCAGCACGATTGCCTTACAATTTCACTGCAGCGATTTGCCAGCTTCTGGAACACATTTATCTCAACTACCTTGTCCCTCCGTTTTCAATTTTGCAACAATTTTAATGGTTAATAATTGAATAATAACTGCAAAAGATGCAAAATTTACATCCAACACGAAGCTATTTTAGAAGAAATATCGTTAACTGTAAAACAAAGTAAAAGCTTTGTACTACAGACACCTGGTGTTCTAATAATAAAACAAGTATTAAAGTTCATGTTGTTTGCTCTTTGCCCTGATGTCCTGTTAGTGGAACAAATGTTTGATTCTCATTTGCAATGCAATTTCTCTTTATTCAATTCCCACTATTAGTTCACACTCTCCCTATATTTATATATCTTGTTCAAATTTTGCAATCGATTTTAAACTAACTTCCCGATGAGCTAGAGACTTGAAACTTTAAACATATCCAGAAATAGATGACAATGCAACATTAATTTGCTTTCTTGTCTGTGTGTTTGTCTGTCATTTCATATTTTGCATGACGCATGCGCAGTGCGTTTTTCATTATATCTCGAAAACTATTAACATTACAGACTTGGTTCTTGGGTATATGGATGGCCCATGGGATCATCGAAGCACCCTCATATTTTAGCCTTATCTTTGCGCATGCGTAGTACGTTTTTCATTATATCTCGAATCACCTAAGTAGGAATTGACTTTAAAACTGTTTTTATATTACTTGTTTTTATGTTAAAAGCACTGACTTAGGCAGAAATGTTTGATTTATGCTATGGAATTTTCCAAAAAGCAGAGGATTAAATATACATGTAAGAGATTGTTAATATAACATGCACTTGCGTTTTGACTGCAGATGGTCAGAAGCCTCCATTATTTTCTCTGTTACGACTATGCTGCCACCTATTGAACAGAAATAAAAGCATCTTGCTATTCTTGAATACATAATTAGTAGGACCTAGGTATTTGAAGTTTAAATTCTTAAAAATGTGGAATCTAGAGAAATATAAAGATGTGTCCTAATACTAGGACGCGAGGGGTTAATTTTTCATATCATCTTCAAATTTTCCAATCGAAACTAGCAGTTTTTCTTCTTTTAATCCATACTTCACATTAAAAGCCCTCTCAATATGAAACTTTAGGTAATTTTAAGCAAAGCGAACCGGAGATAGAAAAGAAAAAAGATCTACGGGATTATCTCAATAAACACAAATTTAGAATACAGATGATGCTTATAACTCTTTCCTTTCTTTTATACTTTCTCGTATACGAAGTATACAAAGAGAAAGTATTGTAATCGTCAAAAAATTCGAACTTGAGATTTTGACGAATCTCCACGTTTTAGACCTCCCTGAGTCCGAAAAACACAATTTTGGAATCATGTCTGTCTGTCTGTGAACACGATAACTCGAAAACTATTAGAGCTACGGGGATGAAATTTGGTATGTGGTCTTTAAACATAATTTGTAGGTTTCTGTCAAATTTTGGACAAAATCCATCAACGGGAAGACTGTCTATCTGTATGTCCGCGGTCATGTGAACGCTATAACTGAAAAACTTGTATAGCTAGATGGATAAAATTTGGTACAGATTGCTCGTCATGAATGTAGGTCCGTATAAAATTGTGGGCCAAATCCGTCGAAAAGTCAATTTCTTTTAATCCGATTCTTATGCGCAAAGTACTGGTAGTAATCTGTTATTGTCGTAAATTTTATTTACAACAATAAATAATGTTTTCTAACATGAATTGTAACAATTTTTTTATTGTTGTAAATAAAATTCAAACCGATCTCATTATTTCAGCAATTCTTACGGTTGTGGTAGTATAAATTGTCTTCTTGGGAATTCAATTCGAAAGCAGAATTTTCGCTTTAGTATTCATTACATTGCCTATTTTATCGCACCTGCTTCAAAGTAATATTTTTTCGAAACGTGGCAACAGATATTTGATTTCAGGTTTGTTTGTTTGTTTCACTTTCTCGTATACGAAGTATACAGAGAGAAAGTATTGTAATCGTCAAATAAAAATTCGAACTCGAGATTTTGACGACTCTCCACTTAGAAAGTATGCAAGAAAGTTTAGGGGAGACCACTCCCGCTGGTTTACATTTCATTACTCGATTGAATAATTTAACACTGGACAAAAACTGTTGTCAAAATATGAATCCAAAATTTTCCATTTTCATGTTCATTTATGGAAAGAAAATGTAAACAAATAATTTAATATTAACAAAAGTTCTTTATGCTCGTTTCCTTTTACATAAATTTACATGAGATATTACAAATTTAAAGCTCGCCTCTTTATTCTCGATATTTGAAATCCGATTTACAAAGACGGATGATTTGACATTCTATTATCCTGTTACTTTGTTTAATAAAAAACCATCTGTTTGAAAATAAAACAGTTAATAATAAATAAAAATATTTCATAAAGAATGATTTTTAGAGGCGATTAAAATGAGAATTAGGTGGTTCTTTTAAAAAATGTTTTTGTCTCAGAAATATAATTGTCGTACTATGATTTCATTTAACGAAAATAAATTGCAACGGCGAAAATTTTTACGTGGCATTTAAATTCAAGCGATTCTTTGGCAGAAAGAATCAAATATAAAAAACGGGTTTATGATTCTTTAAATTTCTTTTTCTTTTTCCAGATGACATATTAAAATCTAATACCAGTATTTAATCTATTCAGAGATTTATTATTTTGCTTTATTAGATCACATTTTCACTTAATCAGACTTTTACAACTTTGTTAAGTGATGGGCAATTTCCCACGTGCATGTCGAAAATTTGTAGATAAGTTTAGATACTTGTTAGATGGCATTGTACTCGATTAAAACAAGTTGTTTCATAGTACAGAACTAGTAAAGAAAAGGCAGCACTACTGGTAGCTAGAAGATTTATTTTCACAATCATCTATGCTTATAAAAAAGGCAATGTTTCAGTGCGCGTGCGTGTGTGTGTGTGTGTTTGTCTGCGATGTCCAGACGAATCTATCGCACTTACAGCCATGAAATTTGGTACACAGGTAGTCGTAATGGTGACTGAATGCACCTAGAAGCCGAAATTTTAAATTTTAATCTAGAAATTTTTTTATTTAATGTTTTGTGTTGTTTTGGTTGATTTTTCGCACTAATTTCTCAATAGAATGGTTTCGAATAATTGTACGACAAAAATAGATACACCATCGGAAAGAGCACGCGATTTCCGTTCTAATGAAGTTAGTTTTGAATTTCTAACGCAATTTACTGAATTTTGAGAATTTTTTAAAAAATAGTCAGTTTCACCAACTAAATGTTGGTTTTGTTTTTAAATTTGTTGCATCCGACTTTCTAATAACACTATTATTTTCAATATTTTTCAGCTTATAACTAGAACGGTTCTCTCTGATTTAAAACAAGAACGGTTAAAATATCTTTTCCCGTTTTTTTTAAATTAAATTATTCCTGGGCAGATGAAAGTTATTTTTGTCGAGCGAAATTTCTTCAGCGATAGTCTACCGGAACGCAGCTCTCAATTTGATTGGATGAAGGGTCAGGTGACGTCATAACCTTCGGAGCTTTTTGTCATGTTCTAAGAATTTTTTTTCATTTTGTTGAAGTCCTGATTCCACGGGCAACAATTTTTTTAAAAATTGTTTTGGATTAATGTACTCTGTACTGTTTTTCTACATGTTATTATCGCGGAAAAAATAAACGGGAAAATCTATAATGTGTATCTTTTGTTTTGAAAACTTTTTCATGTCATTGTGGGCGATTTTTTTTTATTTTGTTGAAGTCCGGATTCCACGGGCATCGCCGTGCGCGTACTGCTAGTTAATTAATAATTCATATTTTTATTATTACTTTATAGATCAAGGATTTCTCAGAAATTTCTGCAACCCTAAGTAGTTCAGTATACGTGAAAATAATTTCATTCTAAAGGTAGCAAAAGTGAATCTGCTTGCTGAAAAAATGACCAATTCCCAAGTATCACAACATCTCTACTAATAATAAAAGAGAATGTGTGTGTGTGTCTGTGTGTTGGCGCTCTACATGGTAGACCGCTGGACTTAGAGCTGTGAAATTTGGCACAAACATTCTTTAGAGGATGGGAGTGCTGACCTATGAGCCGTTTTTTGGAATTTTTAATTAAATTTTATTTAATTAAAAAATAGGCGCAATTTTGGGGGTTTTCCTTAATAACTTTCGAAAATATAACTGCACAAAAATCATTTTTACACCATCTGAAAGCTCAAAAAATTAACTTTTCAATGATATCAATTAAGTTGCCGTAAAATATTTTCTTTAATTTTAATAACCTTTCAAAAATATTTTTGGCATAATTTACAACATTACTTTTCATTGTTGCAACGCAATTCAAAACGTTTTCATTGTTTAAAAAAATATTTATTGCTTGTTTCTTTTTCATTGTTGAAAGCTAAGGTAATATCTTAATGTTTAATGATATGTTTTAATCAGCATAATTTCATACAGCTAATATGCTGGTGGACGTAAAATGTTCCGCGACATTTTAAAGTTAAAATCAAATGTATATTTTTTAAGAGGAATAAGAGAGTGAAGTTGATGCCGACAATGGACAATTGTATGCTACATGACACAGACAGTAACTCGACTGCATTAGGGACGTTCATGCAGACAACGAACAGAACAGGTGCAAGGCTATTGAATAAACATGTTTTAAATATCTTTCCTTAATAAGAAATTTGAAATTACTTAGTTAAGTGAACCATGAATATCAATTTATACATATGACATTCAGTTAAAATTATATTCCCGGTGAAGAAGCTGGTCGCCGAAGGCGGCTAGTGAAGAATACAATAATGCATAATACACAATATTACAATATGATATAATATTGAACAATATCGGTCGATATTATATAATATTATAAGATATTATGAAATATTATACAATATTACAAATATTGCTCAGTATGTTATAATATTTTGCAACATCTTTATGCTACTGCGGTTAGTCTTTGATTTTTCTGTTATAAATATTTTGAAAAGAAAAAAAAATGTTATATCGGTGCCTAAATGTTAGTGTAGACTAATATCCAACGGTTTACTTTACTTTTTGTTTCAGTTTAGAGGTAATTTTTCTAATCTAATCCATCTGAAGTATATTTTGCCTGGAAAATTAAACCATGTTAAATTGGTTCTTTAACCAACCCTGTTATAACGTTTAAAAAATTTATCCTCACAACAAATCTTAAGTAATGTTCCCACATAATACCTAGAGTTACGGCTGAAACTAAAAATATATCAAACATTTTTGAGTACAAAAATATTATCTTTAACGAAAAACTTTTAATTAAGCAAACAAAATTGATGGTATTAATGAAACTTTTTCTTCATGTTTAAATGCGTTTTAATTCATAATAATTTACAGAATATCAGCCAACCATAATTTATTCTCCACAATTTCTTTTTTGGAATTCTCTTATCAAACTGGATAGAAAAAAAGCAGATGATTTTATAAAATTAAGAAGCAGACGCTTAGGATACTCAATTTAATTAATAAAATGTTTAGTTTTTATTTTCCTCAATCCGCACTTCTTTTTTACATTTGATGACGTCATTATTGATAAAAGGGTGTGAAATGAAGTACTCGATGTTTTTTCTAAAGCTGATAAACGAAAAAGATCTTTTACAGCTTTTGGTTAATTCTGAAACAACAAATAATGGAATAATCGACTGAAATTGTTTCGTAGATTTTTAGTAGTTGCTATTGTTTTCAGGGTAAATTCTTTCTCGTTTACTTAAAAAAAATCTTCAAATTAGTTTTGCGACACAGAAAAGAAAGCTGTTCATTATTTAAAGACAGCTATTAAAAAACGATTTTTTGGATACATTGATAATTGCTTTAATTGGAACGAAAAGAAGGTAAGAAAATTATCTTTTGGGTTGATGTGTTGAAGCTTTCTAACTATCGCTTTTTAAATGGTGTTGGATATACGCTAATGCAAGATTGCTGTAGTGTGCTGAAATGCACGTTATCTTACGTTTTAGACAGTGATTTTAGAAGACGGAAATATTAGTTTTCTCTTGCGAAAATCTAAATATTCTTTTCCAATTATTTGGAGTATCCGTAATTTGGAATTTTTTATCTTGTTAATGTAGTACTTGCTTGCAATTTATTTGGGATTAATTTTTTCTCCAGTATTCAAACTGCAAATTCAAATCAAATCCAAAATAATGCAATTTATCTTAATGAAACTAATATTTAGATTTGCATTATCTTCTACTTGTCTCTGCAACATTGCTGCATTTCCATTATCTTTTCGAGCAAAAACTTTACTACAGTTTTCACCGTACTTGAGCATTCCTTCCAAAGATTAAAATATTGTGACAGTGTTTACGGTATTGCAAATATTATTTTATGATATTAAAATATTGTGTACCAAAAACTGCCGAAGCGAGCACTTTTTATATACGATACTAGGAGTAGTATCTTTTAGTTTTCTTGCGCACACCAGAAAAACCGGCGAGAATATTTTCCCCTTGACTTTCATCCGTTCTTACACGTTACGGAAGTTTTTGTGTTTAGTTTCGTAATGCAATGAAGAGAAACGAGTGTGCATTTTGGACAACTTCTCTTAACTCTTTAATCCCGATGCGACATTTTTTCATTTAAATCCTTTAAAACAGGTACCTTTTGCGAGGAAGCGACATGAATTGGTCTCTCCCAACCTGCGTGGTCATTTGCCTCACCCTCAGCCCCTGCTATAACCCTCCCTTGAGACTCACGGTGATTGGCTGTGGTTGGCAAGGATAATTGGACTCCCCACAACGCTTATCTCCTAAGCGATCTCTGAATCTCACCTCCCCTCAAAAGAAGCCAACCGCCTCATACAGGCTATTGTTGCTGTTAAGGGGAAATTTTTTAAACCACCCGCACCACCTTGCTCGGTGTGAGAGGGTTAAACTGAATGAGGGACGCGGTGGCCCAGTGGTAAAGCTTCGGCTTCAGGGGAGGAGGATTCTAGGGTCGAAACTCGTATCCACTAAACATCCCCCGTGCATGTGGGCCTGTTTCGCGTTTAATCATATGTAGTGGCAACCATTCTCCCTTTGGTATGGTGTGGAAGTTTGGAGAGGGGTTTCCAGCTCAGGTGTCGTCCTCGTTTTCTGATTGCTGTTCAAAGTTACGACGTCCGTCCCAAAATAGCTCTCGTGTTTCTTCAAACTGGAAACTTAATTAAAGTAAATTTGAACCGAATGAATTAAACATTTTGTCCGCTCCGATTTCGGTGGCAAAATCTGAATTTTATTCACCGAATGTCAACATACCGAATTTGTTGCATTTTGAAGCCAAAGAGTTCGCATACACTTCGTTATATTCTACATTTAACACTTTGTTAAAAGCGTGCTTTAATTTTGTTTTTATTTTTCTTGATACTGAAATACATAGTAATGAATCGGAACAATACAAAATGACGTTCTAACTAGCGACGTTCCAAAGAGGGTTTCGCTGCACATGAAATTAAAGTGCTAAAGTTTTTTTCATGGAGTATTTTTCAACAAAACTGTCCCTGTTTCTTGCACCTCGAGGGAAATGTCCGCTCAGACAACATGCGATTTATTGCTAGAGTTAGCATTTAAAATCCGTCTTCACAATATTATTATGTTGTATTCTTGTATAATATTATAAATTTATGTGGAATGTGGATGAGCGACCACTTACCAGCCACGCCTTAACGCCACCCCAGCTTATCACATGATCGGGTATACATGAGGATATAACGCGAGAAAGAACTGAGAAATAAGAGAGAGTTCTTTACTTGGACAATCGTTTATGCACTGAAAGATTCCTTACTTGTTATCATTAAATGTTAATTAATCTTCTGTGAGAGATACACTAGAGAAGAAGTTCGTTTTATTTCTTTCTACCAGATGGCGACACGGAAGCATCACCTTGGCTATTCTTCCAGCTCCTTTCGACGAACAGTTAGTCATTGTTTGGAATTCAGGGACTCTGCGAATCTGCTATTTGGATTTCAAAGATACGTGCGACCATTACAGTGAAATGACTATAAAATTGACTTCTTACTTTGATTGATTTTTTTTACATAACAGTTTTATAACATAAATACTTAAGTTGAAAAAATGTCAATTTCATTTATCGCGTTTTCATGTCATTCAGTTAATTCTTTGGTCATTTCATATTGTTTTTGTGTTTTATGTTTACATTCTTTTCATTCCTTTTTAAATGAAAATTGTTTAAAATAATTGTACTTATTAAACCTTACCCAATTATGACCTTTAATAATTAACCTTTTAAAAATTGATATTCTTTAATAGAGTATCTAGGAAACATTCACGACTTTTCATGTTGGTATAGAGGGCGCGCACGCTGGAAGTTAAAAAAATCCTTAGAAAAGGCAATGATCATGTTTCAATTTAGCCAAATACTGTATATATAAGGTTGCAATTGGTTTTAACTTCGTAGACTTATTTTTAAAAATTAATAGTTTATTTTTAAAAATTCACAACATTCAAATTTGAGAGATACAACAAAGGAATTTCCCCTGCATATGCTAAAGACTTTGAATTGAATCTGAAATATTCTGAAGCCACTTTCGTTAACTTGATAAACAGCAAAAAAGAAATTTTCAGCATATATATAGAATTTTGATATACATTTCTCACCCACTTTCTGATATAATAAAGTTAAGAAATTTTGTGCAATCTGAGTTTCCGAAGATAATACAAAAGTATAATATTTTCAAACTTAATTATTCGTTAAGAGATTAATTTTAATTAAACTTTGATTCCATATGACAGGCGTCATTTGGTAATTATTTAAACGAAAATTGGTTACATGATTCCTTAATATTTATAGTAATAAATTTGGTATATATCAAAGACTAAAGAGTAGAATTTAGTAAAAAAAGTTTTAAAAGCACGCTTTTATTTGTGACGTAAATGTAGAATATAATTTTTATCAAAAATATGAAGGTCCTGGGGTTCTCAAGGAAAACTGTCCCTTTTTCTAGCTATATGAGGACAAAGCATATACGCTCAGGTAGTCTAATACAATTAGAAAGAAGTTTAGAAGAATTAGTAGAAGTTTACAATGAACACAGTCACAATAAAAAAAATCCCGTTTCGGCAAGCTTGAAGGCAAAGGTAGATTCTGTTACGTTAATGTTACAAAAGTAATAAACATTACATATTGATCAATACAGACATAGCTAATGACTTTATTGTTTCTACACATTGCAATATTTACGCTGTGATTCTGTTTTCATGACATTTAATTTTTTACTATATCATGGTTTTATCATTCCATTTTTCATTCCAAAAAGTTATGATAGATTTTTCGGTCAGTACATTGGTCAATTTTTTTTATGTCTCAACACATAATCATTCAACAGGTAAGAGTCATAAAGACATAAACATCTCAGCAGTGCAAATATCTCCTAGATAACATTAAGTCAGCCTATCTGAAACAGTAACAAGAAAATGACTCTTGACACGAATGAAGAAATCTCTAGATTTAAAAATTAATTTATTTAATCCAGGTTACAATATAATTATGCGAACATTACGTTGTCATACGGTAAAATCTCATGACATGAAACACTTAGACACTACTAAAATCGGCTCATTTAGAGAACTCCCTGGTTACAGAGATAATAGTCACTAAATTCTTAAGATATAAGAGAATAAAAATTATTAAACATTGTGCGTGACATATTTAATACGTCTGTTTAAAGCACAGGATATAAATGCAGCCAATTTGAACAGTTAATTTAAATCACCATTGACGGTTAAAACCAAATACTCAGGCAGAAAATCCCAAAATAACTTTAAAGTTAAGGAGATATTTTTCAATACCAAAAAGAATAAAGGCAACTCTTATTTAAATATCTACCGTTTTAGGCTATTTTATATTGATTTTATTAAACAAATCATGTTTAGTTAAATATAAAATTAAAGTAATCTGTCAAATGAACTAATTATCAAATGTTTCATTAATTACAATTAACTATTTATTTAATTAAAATTAAATGATTAATTGTTACAAAATTTTCACTAAAACTTTTTTTATGGTTCATACTATCTGCCAGCAATCTTTATCTTATAATTATCTCTGTATGTATGTTCCACATCTTCTCCTAAACCATTAGACTGATTTCAATCAAACTATGCAAACTTTTTATTTAAGGAAAGAGAAAGGACACCTTCAACTTTTCAAAGCCTAAAAGTTTCTTAAAATTTCACTTAATTAAAAATTAAGCAAGGCTTTTTTCCGTGATATCTTTCATTTCCATAAATTTGTTTCTCTCATTTTAATATTTTTTCAAAACTAATTTTAAACTGAATTAGTAACAATATTCTTGTTGAAGAACAACAATAATACGAAGAACTGTTTCCAGGAGGAAGAATGCTAAAAGAAAATTTAAACTGTAGACAATTAACAATTTATATCGGGACCAACTATTGATTTATTTTCATGCTTTAAATTAATGAATAATTAACTAGTTAATTAATTTGTTTCAAATATTCATTAAAACCTTTCTTTTACTTTAGTAATTGTTAACAAAATTTGAAGTATCTATATAACAAATAATAATATATGGAGAAAACGGCTGTTTTTAAAAATCGTCTGTTTCAATTGATATTTTCATTTTAATTAAAAACGTTTCAGATCAGAAAAGGAATTTTTGTATTATAATATTTCTACAATAGTAATTTTTGCATTAAAAATATTAAACATGAAAACATTTTAATCCGGAACAAAGCCAGGTATATCAACTTGTTTACCGTATAAAAAGTGGAAGTGAATGAGGCTGATGGGAACTCATAACTTCTAAGTAATTCTTGTTGTCAAAAACTTTCAATATAAAAGTAGTTTGTTATGTTAGGATGATAATTTCCCTAATTGAAATTTTCTTTCTATCTTCAATCGCACCGGAGCTATAGGGAAAAGATAAATTGAACATCGCTTTTCAGCTCATAACTTCTAAGCAATTGTTGCTGTCAAAAAACTTTTAATGTAAAAGTTGTTCGTTATGATTATGTGATAATTCCCCTAATTGAAAGTTTCTTTCTATCTTTAATCGTAACAGAGTAATGGGGAAATGATAAATTGGGGGGGGGGAATTGAATATCGCTTTTCAGCTCATAACTTCTAAGCAATTTTAACTGACAAAAACTTTTGATATAAAAGTTATTCGTTCTGATAAGGTGATAATTCGCATAATTGAATTTTTTCTCCTTTCTTCAGTCGTAGAATTGAATTTTTTTCTATCTTTAGGCATTTTAGCTCATAACTTCTAAAAAATTGTAGCTATCAAAAAGTTTCGATACAAAAGTTGTTTATTATAAAGAGGCAATAATTTGCCTATTTTGAGTTTTCATCCTATCTTCAATCGTAAAGGAATTATGGTAAAATTAAATTTTCAGTCCCCCACCATTACCACCCCTTTTTAGCTAGTTAGCCCATCTACAAACTCGGTCGATATTTTCATCGACCTTACAACATATCCCTCGCCGGTTAAAATCTAATCAAAATTACTCTAGTTATCGTGTTCACAAGATAACACCAGCAAAAGCGTCATATATATGCGTCTCTACTAATAATAAAGAAAAGAACATTTTGCCCTCTATTCTCATAAGGATTTGAGCTACAAGAAGGAAAGCGGGTGGAAGCGATAGCAAATGACGAGAGCTTTCCAACAAGGGGTAACATACATAGGTTAAAACGTACTTTAAGTTAGGGGGAGAGGAGGGTAAGGGTGGGAAAATCACTTTTCAGCTCATAACTTTTAAGCAATTGTAGCTATCGAAAACGTTTAAATAAAATAAATGTTCGTTATGATAAGTAATAATTCGACTAATTTGAATTTTCTTCCTATTTTAAATTGTAAAGGAATTATGGGAAAATGAAAATTTCGACCACCCACCATTTCCACCCCCTTAGAGCTGGATAGCCCACCTACGAGCTCGACCGAGATTTTCACTATCCTTACAATATATCCCACGCTGGTTAAATTTAAATCAAAATTGCTCCAGTTATCGTGTTCACAAGATAACATTGGAAAAAGCGTTACACACACACACACACACACACACACACACACACACACACACATATATATATATATATATATATATATATATATATATATATATATATATATAAACGTTTTAACGAAGGGTGGTTTTGGGTTCTAGGGGTCATGATCGGTGAAGATCTGCAGAAATTTTCTGAAAGTCGTGTCGTGAGAACCATTGCAATAGGTATACTTTCCTATAAGGAATCTACCTAACCGTAATGATGCATTTTATTCATCATCTTGAATACAATATATGTTTAACCATTGGAACTAATTTTAAATTTGTAGTCTCATTTTTTAATCTAATTATTTAAATCCTTAACTAAATTTGTGCTTTATTCAAAGTGGTAATATTTTACAGACAGAAATCTATACCATTCATATTTGATAGAAATTAAAATAGAAATCATTCCAATATATGTTATGAACTTTGAGCAGAATCTCAAATTTTAACCATGTGGCCTTTCCGTTAAAGCCATGTACATCAAATTGTTTACAGCTATGCCACCGGATTTTCGTCACAAATATCTTGCATCACTTTTCTTTTGAATTCATTTCCAAAACTTTTCATCCGTTTCAAACTTCTAAATTGAGGAAATAAATGCGCGGAGAGATACTATTTCACAATAAAAATATTTCTACATTCGGCTGAGAATAAACAGAAATTTTAATTAATAATTATAAATATGTGGATGGAACATGTCTTGATCCAAAAACAATTAAAATATTTTTTTCACTAGAAATTTCAACTCCGTTCTTGATCAAAAATGAACTTTATTATTAGTGATTATATTTAAAAGAAACATCCTTGCTACATGTACTAAGTACGGAATAAACTAAGGTCGCGATGGCGCAGTGGTAAGGTCCCGGACTCTCAGCCAATGGGTTTCTAGGTTCAAAACCGATTCCACTGAAGATCCGTCTTGTATTGGGCATGCTGCACGTTACATGTACATTATCCTGCTAGCGTACTAAGTACGAAATAAACTAAGGTCGCGATGGCGCAGTGGTAAAGTCCCGGACTCAGAGCCAGTGAGTTTCTAGGTTCAAAACTGATTCCACTGAAGACCCGTCTTGTATTGGGTATGCTGCACGTTGCATGTACATATCCTTGCTACATGTACTAAGTACGAAATAAAGTAAGGTCGCAGTGGTAAGGTGTCGGATTCTGAGCCAGTGGGCTTCTAGGTTCGAAACCACCCGCTGAAGACCCGTCTTGTGTTGGGCATGCTGCACGTTAAATTAGACGTGGGGTGTCAAAAGCTCTCCCTCTGGTGTAGTGGGGAAGCTTGGAGGGGGGGGGCGCTACCAAGATGTCGGCCACTTTATTTGACCGATGTTCCAATTTACGACGACTATCCCAAAATATTCGACGTGTTGCTTCAAAACAGGACGGTAATAGAACTAACCGAAACATATAATAAGTGATTTTAGAATACAAGGTGCGTTCGAAAAGTTCGGTGAATGGTCCCATAGTAGAATAACCGCGCTGGTCCGGATGCTGCCCTCACGCAGACGCATTGAGAGAGATGACAACTAGTGCCCCCTAGCGTCCAAATCACGATAGTAAAGCGTAAGTGCGCGCTACGACCAATTTAACGAGTCAGTGCGAATTGGAGCAACGCGTGAACATCAAGTTTTGCTTCAAATTAGGCAGAACGGCGACGGAGACACATGAAATGTTAGTGAAAGCGGACGCAGTGAGTAAAAAGTGTGTTTTTGAGTGGTTTAAACGCTTTAGAGACGGAAAGGAAGATGTCAAAGATGAGCCGCGTTCCGGTCGACCACCAACATGCACAACTCCAGACAATATCGGACGAGTGCGACGGATGCTTGCGGATGATCGACGGCTGTCTCTGAGAATGATAGCAGAAGAATTAAAAATAAGCCTAGACAGTGTAAGCAACATTATTCACGAACATTTGCAAAAGCGTAAGAAAAAGGCCTACGCTTTTCCGTCATTACTCAGATCAAGCAACGTGTGACAAAGGTGCTTCGAGCGATACTGAAAGAGTTTGCTGACGGTTTCCACCAGCTGTACAACCGATGTCAAAAGTGTATTGTAGCTAATGGTGATTACTTTGAATGCTAGTAAAGGTATTTTGTTTGTAGACATTGTTTCCTTTATTTTATGAGACCATTCACCGAAATTTTCAACGATACAGAGAAGATTAGCATGGCCCCTGCGCAAGGACCGAAATTTTCGAACGCACCTTGTGTAACACCCGTAGTTGTCGTGGAAGTAAAAATACTGTTGAATATTAGAGATTTTCGAATTCACAAATTTTATCGTCAAAGAATAAGTATCAATTAAAATAGATCAACAAAAGAAATCAAACTAGACTAAAGTATAAATGTAAACAAAAAAGATGGAGATACAATAATTTCAGTTATCAAAAGAAAAAGCATATAACACCAAATAAAAGTACACATATTAAAAATACATCGCATTACCTGCAACCAAATCAATGTAGAGAATAAAACAAAATGGAGAAAGTAAAATAACACAATTTCTTGTACTTCTTCAGGAGTCAAACAAGAAGTGGAGATTCAAATAGGATTTTTTCTGTTTTAGGGTCTGACATATGTCAAAGAAAACACTTATTTGACCAAAAAAGTCCTGATGTGAAATGGAAGAGATAAAATAACATTTATATAGCTCATTTTCAGTAATTACTAAAAAGCATAATTTTTTTTTAAAATTATTTTCCCCTTTTTAATCTTGCGATCAGTTTTTCTCAAACTCGCAACCAGATGGCTCCACTGGCACAGAATCCAATTTTAATTAAATTAATAATTAGCCAATAATTAAGTTCTGAAACTATTAAAATGATATGCTTTCACCGAGAATACACAAGTGTCCGAGATTCAGTCACCTCCAACTTATCCAGAAGTGAATATAAAATTCCTTAAGAAATTCCATCTTTAGGAGCATCAAATAAGTCAGGTTAAATAAAAGTGTTTGAAAATATCTTTACTGCATTTGTTAGATACTTTTACAATAGAAAGGCACACAGTTACCGTGAAAGTAAAAATGCTTCAACGTATTAAATATTTGCAAATTAAAAAAAACAAGGGTTGTTTGGAATGTAAGTTCCGTTACTGTGTAAAAGAGAAAGAAAACGAATGTGGTTAAAGATTCTTATTTAATAACGATTCAGGAACCTTACACTTCTTTTCTACATAGGCATCTAGCGCACTGAGGAATTTATCGTATCGAGAGACAAGGGTTTGTGTGACAGCATCCTAGAAGGTGGCCGCCTGTGGGGTTGTCTTCATCGTCATCGACGTAGTCTCCTGGCACAGTGAGCCATTTATCGTATCGAAAATTTAAAGAAAACCGAATCAAAAATTAACATAAAAGTGACTGTTTTTCAAAAAGTTCTCAAAATTTAGTAAATTACGTTAGACGTACTAAACAAACTGCATTAGAACGGAAATCGATTGCTCATTCGAATGGTGTATCTATTGTTTTTTTCAATTATTCCACATCATGCTATTGAGAAATTAGTGCTAAAAATCACCTAAAACACAAAACATTTAATAAAAAATTTTCTAGATTAAATTTTAAAATTCCGGCTTCGAGGTGCATTCAGTTACCATTACGACTACCTGTGTGCCAAATTTCATCGCTTAAGTGCGATATATTTGTCTGGTCATCGCAGACACACACAGACGCACGCAAACATTGCCTTTTATAAGTGTAGATTAACTATTACTGCTTATATCCAGAAATCCATTGTGATTAAATTTATAATCAGATTTTAAATTAATTTTCCTTAAAAATTAAACGATGTTGTGCATTAAATTTTCTCAACACCGCTACAGCGCGTTAAACACGATCCCCATTACAAGATTAAATTGTCTTAAAACGTACCTCCCACAGCTATCGTTGTAGCTTAAAATACTGAAACATTATTAAACATTTTTCTGTAAACAAACATTACTTTGAAAGAAAAGCGTTTTTTGAAGGAGGCAAAAGTAGATTATGTTAACTATACATTTTCTTCAAAGAACAACAATGATGAAAAAGATATTACTTTAAGCAAGTTTCATCCCATTAGAATTTCTGCTGCATTAAGCAAACAAGGGTTTGTTATCCAGTCTTTCTTCCCTTCATTTCTGTAATGAAAAAGCAGACGATATTAATAAACTTCGAAGCAGACGAAGGGGATACTCAATTTAATTAATAAAATGTCCGTTCTTTTTTCTTTTCTTCGTTCCTCACTTGTTCTTTTTACACTTTATGACGTCATTATCGATAAAGGGGTGTAAAATGAAGTGCTCAACCTCCTTTTAAAGTGCCGATAACGTAAAATGATCTTTTTTTCCGGTGCTTCTTGTGTATATTAGAACAAAGATTAATGAATTAACTAATTAAAACTGTTTCTTACATTTTTAGTAGTTCTTTTCTTGTTATTTAGCTGAATTTTTCCCTCTTTTGCTTGAAAAAATTATTAGTTTTTAATAAAAAAAGAACTAAAAGTAGATATGGTAAAGACATCTATTAGCAAAAGATCTTTTAATGTACAGAAATAATTACTCTAAACTTGATTAAGAAGAAGCAAAAAATAAAATCTGTTGTTTGATGTGTTGGATTGTTCCTTCCAATTGCTTTTGAATGGTAATGGATATATCAACGTTAATGCTAGACTGTTTCTACACCCAAAAATGCTTGGAAACTATCCTCCACACAGTCGTTTTTTTCCTGAAACAAGGTATTACATTCTTTGCCGTTAAAAATGTTATTTTTCCTTTCTAATTAGCTTCATGGTATCTAATCTTTTAATTTGTGTAAGTATTGTTTGTTTTATTTCTATTAATGTTATATGGCTGAAGTTCAATTGTATCATGCTTTTTTTTTGTTTTCTTCTGATAACCGCTTTACATGTACTAAAAACGGGGTATATGATCTCAACGAACCGAAATAGCACTTAAAATGTTATTATATCTTTTTTGTGTTCAATGAGTTACGAGAACACTATTTCTTTTCGGTTATCATGATTCAGCTATTATCGTCATTTACGTGATAAGTTTTTCTTTAGATTAAATTTTTATATACTGAGGTAGTGATAAAAATACCATGTCCCGTACATTTGTCTCTTTAGAAAAAGTTTTAATAGTATAAATTTTGTTTTATTATATGTTTGATACCGTTTCATTTGCTTTATATCTGCAAAAAATAGTTTAATTTATTTATGTTATCGTCTTGTATTTAAACAAGACGAGTTATATTTTGGGACGGATCTCATAATTTTGAACCCGAGTCAATTCATATCAGAAAGTTACAGTGAAACTTCGAATAACTGTCAGTTTCTGTTATAAGTCATCGTCTGAAAAGCAAATATTAACGTAGGCTTATAGTTTTACCATATATTTCTATACATTACTATTCTTTTGAAGTTTTCATTATTCGTTTGTTAAAATCTAAATACAAGTTTTATCGAAGTCCTTCAAGAGGATCATTGCTATAAGTGGTTTTCCTATCAGAAAGTTACAGTTAAACTTCGTTTAACCTTCAGCTTCTGCTATCCGCCATCGACTATAAAGCAAAAATTAACGTAGGTTTATACACTCCTGCTCAAAAAATAAGCAACAAATGCAAAACTCGGAATAAAACAAAAACTCTTTAATGGATATGCGTGAAAGTTGTACACGAGGTAGGTGTGGTATTACTAGACCACATATCAAACAATAAAGCAAAGACAAACAAAAACACATATATTACGGCCGTCGCTGAGCGTTAGCACAAATTGGTAGGCAAAATGTGCAATGGGAATCACACGCTAAAATACCGGGTATGATACCCTCTAGCAGAAATGCATGCTTGACAACGGCGAGGCATGCTGCCAATAGTGTCTTTGATCGCTTGTTGTGGCAGTAATGCTATTACTGTAGTAAGGCTTGTTGAAGCTCGTGGAGGGTGCCTGGCGGCACACTGCGACTTACAATCCATTTTCCCAACATCTCCCATACATACTTTATGGGATTCAGGTCCGGTGATCTAGCAGGCCATGGCATCTGTGGAATGGTTTCACTCTCCAGACAACTCCTCACCAATCGTGCTCTATGCGGGCGAGCGTTATCGTCCATAAATATCGCGTCGGTACCCATTGCAGCGATAAAAGGCCCCACAAAAGGGTGTAGGATTTCGTCGCTATATCGGACAGCTGTAACGGAACCCCCAGCAAACGTTTCTATCCCTGCCCAGACAAGTAACCTGCAACCTCTGTATGGTCTCTATCTACGATATTTGGCACCCGATAGCGTGTCCCTGGATCTCTCCATATCAATGCCATTCGGGAATCGTTGTGGATGTTAAATTGATACTCATCTGTAAAGAGTACTTGGCCCCACTGCTCTGGTGTCCATCTGCGATGTCCATGGGCCCATTGTAACCGCGCTCTGACGTGCGCTGGAGGCAAAGGCACACAAACAACAGGTCGCCGGGTAAATAGACCTCCTTCATGCAGTCAGCACAACACAGTTTGGCGGGGTATGGACCTCCCTGCAGCAACATAGAGCTGCGACGCCAGCTGTCGCGCTGTTAGTGTTCCCTGGCGTCTGACACATTGCAACAGGCAGCGAGTGTCTGCCGTTGACATGATTCTCCGGCGTCCAGACCCACTTCTACTGGCGTTTTGATCCCTTTGGTAATGGTTCCACAGCCTATGGAGGACACTACGAAGCTCATTCAGCTCTCTGGCAACAGCAGATTGCCTTGCACCAGCTTGCAACATCCCCACAGACCTCCAACGCACCTCATGGTGGAAATGGTTTCTTCTACTCATGCTTTCTGCTTTGGCTTTCTCGGATTCCGCAGAACTGTCGCTGCTTGCGAACCGAAGCATAGGTCCAGGAAGCCCCTTTTTAAGGCGTTGCATCTGACCGCGGGATTCCGTTTTATGCTGATTTTGGTTGCCTATTTGCAATCGGCGATGCGACCTCTACCTCATATGTAAATTGTGTATTTTAATTCACCGTTTTTTATGTCTACCGCGTCTTTTCGTGTTTTCTGCTCATTTTTTGAGCAGGAGTGTAGTTTTACCATATATTTCTGTACATTACTACTCTTTTGAAGTTTTCATTGATAGTTTGTTAAAATCTAAATACAACAAGTATGTATTGTTCACTTTTAAAAGATTTTATTTCCATTTTTCTCTCACCCAGCGGTGAAATCACGTTACTGTACATATATACTGAGCAGAACGTCGTCTCTTACCCCCTTGCCCGTGACAGACTGGTCAATGAACGGTTTAATGGACAAGACACGAGAATTTTATTTAAGAAAAAGAAGAGCAAAACAAACAAAAAGTAAGAAGATATTCTTGAGATTTTGTTTTACTTTTTTTGAAGGGGGGGATGTCTGGTAATTTGGAGCTTGTTGGTTCAGCTCTCTGGAAAGTTGAAGGCTAGGGATGATGGAAGAGATATCTGTTTTCACTTATGAATTTCACTATCCTACGAATTTTATGCCTGGAGACGCGGTTATTGGCGAATCTTTTCAGCCATTCTTGTTCGAAGTTTGACGCTGACTTCCTCATAGGCAAGACACTGTGAGTTCACACCCCGTGGCATAGTGAAGTGCTGTGCCAATTCCGCCACATCTGCGACGATCGCTGTCAGAGAGATGAAACCTTCTGAGCTAGGAAGGGCCGTGTTGATTGAAGAAGATAACAGCCTCTCTAATACAGTTAGTGGGACGGAGACTGACTAAGGGCATGATGTTATAGATATTCCTACCTGTATCGCCATTCTTCCATAAGGTTTGCCACTCCTCAAGCATGCTCTTCCGGAGGAGGCCTTTTCTGTGCGGTTTAGGAAGCTTAGTAAGTGAATAGGGTTGCCCATGTTGCGTTGCGTCTTTTGCCAGTTGGTCTGCATTCTCATTGCCTATATTTCCTGCATGCGCTTTAACCCACGATACATTTTTTTGCATTTGTTAGGAAGATTTTGAAAAAAAAATGCCACTTTGAATTGGAAGATTCCATGATACTTGCTCTATTGTCTACGAGTGTTTCAAAGGTATTGAGGTGTGGCAGATGAGATGCGTATATTACTGCTTCATGAAGCGCAGTGAGTTCAGCTTGAAATACGGTGCTGTTGTCGTTGAGTCTAGCAGACCACTGGTAGAACTAGATGTCATTGGTCAAGACGCAGAAGGCAGCTCCAACTCCGTGTTCGATTTTCGAGACATACGTATTAAGAGATTTCTGCTATACGTCTATTTAGTTATCAGCCACAGACGTAGTCCCAACGATAACGGTTACTCGAAGTTCTACTGTACCTAAAAAAAGAAGGTTTGCTTCTACGTCGCCTCGATCGAGGTTTTCCTTTTGGATCGACAAGATCTTTTATTTCTTAACATTATAAATAGTACTTATAAAAAATTAAAATTTTCGTACATTAAATTCATGATAAATCCTTTTCTTTTCGTAGCTTTAGTATTTCCTTTGATTCGTCAGAGGGAAACCGAATCCAATAAGTTAGTGGATTATAGTTCTAAATACCACGTCAGCATTGCTCTAATAAACAATCCCCTATTCATATTTTAAAGCTATAAAATAATGAAAAGCAAAAAAAGTTGCTGGGATTTGGTTTGAATTAGGCCCTTTTTCATTTGTTCCAGTCGTTCATTGGCCGATATTTATTTCTGAATATTGTCAGTCTGCTTCTAAAAGTGACCAAATCAAAAGAAGAACGGGTTGAGGCGTTTTTGTTGTTTTAAAATGTCATCACAGTAACACAAAAAATTTTACATATCAATATATGTGCAATATATATTG